>JBBDGP010002401.1:0-220000 GCA_037952835.1 Lithobates septentrionalis | reverse complement strand
CAGTCCATCCATCCATCCATGCATCCATCCATCCATCTATCCATCCATCCATCCATCCATCTAGTGTGCTTGTGTGTGGCTTCTCATACATCTAATATCTATCGATATATATCTTTATCTAGATATATCTATGTAGATGTATATCTATATAGATACTTATCTATATAGATAGATATATGGTACATTGTATCTTCCTTATATTGTATATGTTATATTGTATCTTCTATATACTGTATATATGTTATATTGTATCTTCTATATACTTTATATGGGTTACATTGTATCTTCTATATACAGTGTGTGTGTGTATATATGTATATATGTGTATATATATATATATATATATATATATATATATATGTATATATATATATATATATATATATGTATATATGTGTATATATATATATATATATATATATATATATATATATATATATATATATATATATATATATATATATATATATATATATATAAACATTGTATCTTCTACATACTGTATATGTTGTATCTTTTTTAGTATTTCCTTCAATGATGTCAGAGCAGTGACTCTGATATACCTGCTAATATTAGTCTTGGGTCCCAATCACATCGCCGCATTTCTGATCGTGTGACAATCCACGCAGAGAATGCGCGCTTTGCTGCGCGTTTCAGAAACGTGCATGGTGCTTGTGTTGCCATTAAATATTGATAGCGCCCCACGTTTGGGTAGCTCACGTTTTCTGCATGACAAACATGCTGCAAATCGCCAAAAAGCACAGTAAAAACCCCCAGTGCCACGCTCTGCTCCAAACACAGTACAGGGGCGTTTGTCATTGCGTAGGGCCGCCCATTCACAAGTGCGTTGTGCTCGTTAACACGTCAAAAACGCGCTAAAAAACATGCATGCAGCGTTGTTGTTGGAGGAAGAGTTCGTCCACCCTCCATGTGCGCGCCCCGGGTGTGGCGGCCATTGCTCTGTTGTTGTTTCCTCGCCCCGATAACAGATGCATCCTGTGCGGTTGGATTTAATTGGCCGGCTCTTCCTTCTGCGCCGCGGATGACTTGTCAGTGTGACAGTTTGCTGACAGATCTTCTTATTGCGCTGTCAGAGTGCTCCCTGCAGGGAAGTCACGCTGTCATTTATTGCTGTATGCGGGGGTGTACGTGTCCACGTGCGGCGGAACGGTTGCTGAACGAGCATCTCTGGCCGTCCCGCTATCTGCCTCCTGTAATGTTAAGTAATATTCGGCGCTGAGCCAGCGAAGATTATCCCCAATCCCATGAGCCGAACGCCCGCTGACTCTTGTGACTCCCCCGGACTAATCGCATAATCCGCACTTTGCTGAGTCAGCGCAGCTCGTCCTGTGATCATCGGTGGAGAGCCGGACCAGCCAAACGCTACCGACAGGACCGTGCCCGCTGGCAGGATGGCAATTACCGGAGGGGGTGGTGGGCGATCGCTCATTGATTTGTCAGCTGGGGACACTTCGGGGATTTCGATGGAGAGAACAGCCCGCGAGGCAGAAAACAATCATCTGTCGTGGATTAAAGTGGACCTGTCATTAAAATATACACGTCAGATCCATCAACAGGGCTCAGCATCAGCAAATAACAGTGTTTTATGAAGGAAAAACAAAAATATGGCTCACTGGTCGTGTATAGAAGTACAGATCACTGGTCGTGTATAGAAGTACCGATCACTGGTCATGTATAGAAGTACCGATCACTGGTCATGTATAGAAGTACCGATCACTGGTCATGTATAGAAGTACCGATCACTGGTCATGTATAGAAGTACCGGTCACTGGCGTGTATAGAAGTACCGATCGCTGGTCGTGTATAGAAGTACCGATCACTGGTCGTGTATAGAAGTACCGATCACTGGTCGTGTATAGAAGTACCGATCACTGGTCGTGTATAGAAGTACCGATCACTGGTCGTGTATAGAAGTACCGATCACTGGTCGTGTATAGAAGTACCGATCACTGGTCGTGTATAGAAGTACCGGTCACTGGTCGTGTATAGAAGTACCCCTGACTGGTCATGTATAGAAGTACCGATCACTGGTCATGTATAGAAGAAACGATCACTGGTCGTGTATAGAAGTACCGATCACTGGTCGTGTATAGAAGTACTGGTCACTGGTCATTTATAGAAGTACCCCTCACTGGTCGTTTATAGAAGTACCGGTCACTGGTCATGTATAGAAGTACCGGTCACTGGTCGTGTATAGAAGTACTGATCACTGGTTGTGTATAGAAGTACCGATCACTGGTCGTGTAAAGAAGTACCGATCAATGGTCGTGTAAAGAAGTACCAATCACTGGTCGTGTATAGAAGTACAGATCACTGGTCGTGTATAGAAGTACCGATCACTAGTCGTGTATAGAAGTACCGATCACTGGTCGTGTATACAAGTACCGGTCACTGGTCGTGTATAGAAGTACCCCTGACTGGTCATGTATAGAAGTACCGATCACTGGTCATGTATAGAAGTACAGATCACTAGTCGTGTATAGAAGTACAGATCACTAGTCGTGTATAGAAGAAACGATCACTGGTCGTGTATAGAAGTACCGATCACTGGTCATGTATAGAAGGACCAATCACTGGTCGTGTATAGAAGTACCGATCACTGGTCGTGTATAGAAGTACCGATTACTGGTCATGTATAGAAGTACCAGTCACTGGTCATGTATAGAAGTACCAGTCACTGGTCATGTATAGAAGTACCCCTCACTGGTCATGCATAGACGTACCAGTCATTGGTCGTGTATAGAATTTCCGGTCACTGGTCATGCATAGAAGTACCCCTCACTGGTCATGCATAGACGTACCAGTCATTGGTCGTGTATAGAAGCACCGATCACTGGTCATGTATAGAAGCAGCGATCACTGGGTTGTGTATAGAAGCACCGATCACTAGTCTTGTATAGAAGTACCGATCACTGGTCGTGTATAGAACAATCACTGGTCGTGTATAGAAGTAACGATCACTGGTCGTGTATAGAAGTAACGATCACTAGTCGTGTATAGAAGTACCGATCACTGGTCGTGTATAGAAGTACCAATCACTGGTCGTGTATAGAAGTACCGATCACTGGTCGTGTATAGAAGTACCGATCACTGGTCGTGTATAGAAGTACCGATCACTGGTCGTGTATAGAAGTACCGATCACTGGTCGTGTATAGAAGTACCGATCACTGGTCGTGTATAGAAGTACCGATCACTGGTCGTGTATAGAAGTACCGATCACTGGTCGTGTATAGAAGTACCGATCACTGGTCATGTATAGAAGTACCGATAATGGTACCGATTATTTACCATCATTCGGGATTTATATAGCGTCAACAGTTTGCGCAGTGCTTTACAACATGGGGGCAGACAGTACAGTTACAATACAATTCAATACAGGAGGAATCAGAGGGCCCTGCTTGTTAGAGCTTACAATCTAGAAAAAATGATTATATCTGATGACAGGTCCACTTTAACAGTCCTCTGACCTCAGTCTCCCAAGCTTCTCTTTATTGGCATTGATGGCGCACTACTGCACACATGCTGCAATAACCAAACAGCCTGATAAGAATACCGAAATCTTACAACCAGAATGGGAGGCTCCATTCACACCTGAGCAGTTTGTAGATTGAAGCTCCAAAACACTGGAGGAGAAAAACCAATTATTCTCTATGGAGACGGTTCACATCTCCGAGTCACCTGAAGCCAAATGCCTGGAGTTCAAAAAAGTTCTGAAGCTCGATTCGGGCAGATTAGTGCGATTTTGAAGCATTTTTTTTTTTACATAGAAATGCATGGAAACACTTGATTTGGGTGGTTTTAAGGGTTTTAGCACATTTTGCAATAATTATATCTGAAAAATAATTAAAAATAAATAAATAAAATACATAAATTATAAATTACATAAGTAGAAATTAATAAAACCTAATATTAATCCTAATTGACCCCTAATCCTAACCCTAATATAGACCAGTAACTCTAATAACCCCTAATCCTAACATTAACCCCCAACTCTAATCCTAATATTGACCCCCCTAACCCTAATCTAGACCCCTAATCCCAACATTAACCCCTATCCCTAATTCTACCCCCTAACATTAACCCCTATCCCTAATCCTAACCCATAATCTTAATATTCACCCACCCCTAATATTAACCCTATATCCTAACCCTTAACACTAATATTATCCCCTAGCTCTAATAACTCCTAATCCTAACCCCTAATATTAACCCCTAACCCTAATCCCAGCCCCTAATCCTAATATTAACCCCTATCCCTAATTTTAACCCCTAACCTAATATTAACCCAAACCCTAATATTAACCCCTTATCCTAACCCCTAACTGTAATATTAACCCCTGACCCTAATCCCAACCCCTAACTGTAATATTAACCCCTAATCCTAAACCCTAATCCTAATATTGACCCTTAACCTTAATATTGACCCCTTATCCTAACCCTTAACACTAATATTAACCCCTAACCCTAATATTAATGCCTAGTCCTAACCCCTAACCCTAATATTAACCCCTTATTTTAACCGTTAACATTAATTTTAACCCCTAGCCCTAATATTGACCCCCAATCCTAACCCTGACCCCCAATCCTAACCCCTAACTCTAATATTAACCCCTAATCCCAACTCCTAACTGAAATCTTAACCCCCTATTCCTAAACCCTAATCCTAATATTAACCCTTTTCCTAAAACTTAACACTAATATTGACCCCTAACCATAATCCCAACCCCTAACCGTAATATTAACTCGTACCCTTAACATTAACCTCTAACCCTATTTGTGATCCCAACCCCTAATATTGACCCCTAACCCTAATATTGACCCCTAACCCTAATATTAACCCCTAACCCTAATATTTACTTCTAACCGTAATATTGACCCCTAACCCTAATTATAAAAACCCCTAACCCTTATCCTAAACCATCATATTGACCCGTAACTCTAATCCTAACCGCTAATATTGACCCCTAACCTAACAAAATAAATTAACCCCTAACTATAACCTTTATCCCCTAACTTTTAGCCCCTTAAAAAGAAAGTAAAAAAAAAAAAAAATAATGAAGGATAAAAGCAGATGAAAAAGCTGAAAAACCTAGCAACAAATGATGAAACAGATGATATATTCTCTATTGGCTAATAAAAAAACGCCAAAGGGCAAAAACGCTTTAAATACGCCAATACAAACGCTAAAAGAAATGCCCGAAAAAAACACTCAAAACCGCGACGCTCAGGTGTGAATGCCGCCTAACAAAGTAAAGTATCTCCGTGCGATCTGGTTATGAACGTTTCTTCCCTCCGTCCTGCGCTCTCCTCTCACCGGCAGATGAGCCTGATGATTCACCGCTGGGTTCATCTCTTTTTTTTTTTTTTTCCGCTTTCGGCGGTCTCACCATCCCGCGTCGCTCCACGGCGAGTTCACAGCCCGTCATGTAAAGACGTCTGATTAAAGGCAGCGCCTCCCGCCGAGACCGCGACGCCGGAGATCACAGCACTCAAATTGCTCTGTAAAATATTCATCGTCCCGAGGGGCTTGTTCCGGCTTTATTATACATCCCGCTAAACGCTGCGTCTTTACGAATGATCTGCCGCACGTCGAGCAGCCTCATCTCCATGACACCGCACCTCCTTCCAATGAGGTTTGGAATTGTAAATTCGCCCCGTTCTTGGTTTACAGATGTCACAGGCGGGTCACGCCGTCGTCGTTCGGCGAGGTCGGTCTCGTATCTGTAGGCGCATCCTCAGATTTCCCGTATTCCCGGTATTCAGGACCCAGAGGGGCTCAACCTTAGAGAGGCCGTGGCCCGGCACATTCTTCCAGAACCTTCCACAACTCCAGAATGTTTCTACTCCTACAATAAAAGTATCGGAATGTAAAATGTGGATCTAAAATGGATTAAAAAAGGATGAAAACGAGTTACTGTTTTTTTTTTTTTAAAGCTTTACTTTTGGTAAACGCCAAACATCACCTGCTGGACCCAAACATTATATTTTAAAGGGGATTTGAGATTGTGGGCCCCAGGGGAAAATGGTCCCCATAGCATTCGCGTCAGTGGGATAGTGGCCCTCAGGATGGCATAGCCCCTCAATTCACTGGGGATAGTGGCCCTCAGGATGGCATAGCCCCTCAATTCACTGGGGATAGTGGCGCCCATGTTGTAATAGCCCCTCAATTCACTGGGGATAGTGGCCCCCATGTTGGATTAGCCCTTAAATTCATTGGGGATAGTGGACCCCATGTTGGATTAGCCCCTCAATTCACTGGGGATAGTGGCCCCCATGTTGGATTAGCCCCTCAATTTACTGGGGATAGTGGCCTCCATGTTGGATTAGCACCTCAATTCACTGGGGATAGTGGCCCCCATGTTGGAATAGCCCCTCAATTCACTGGGGATAGTGCCCCCCATGTTGGAATAGCCCCTCAATTCATTGGGGATAGGGGCCCCCATGTTGGATTAGCCCCTCAATTCACTGGTGATAGTGGCCCCCATGTTGGAATAGCCCCTCAATTCACTGGGGATAGTGGCCCCCCTGTTGGATTAGCCCCTCAATTCACTGGGGATAGTGGCCCCCATGTTGGAATAGCCCCTCAATTCATTGGTATAATTGGGATAGTGGCCCCCATGTTGGAATAGCCCCTCAATTCATTGGTATAATTGGGATAGTGGCCCCTAGGGGGGAATAGCCCTTAAATACATTGGTGTCTGTGGGATAATGGCCCCCAGTTCATTGGTGTCAGTGAAACATTGGCCCACAGGAGGGAAGAGCCCCTCAATGCATTGGTGCCAGTGTGATAATGGCCCCCTGTTAATTGCTGTCAGTTGGATAGTGGCATCCTGGGGGGAAATAGCCGGTCAGTTCCTAGGTGTCAGTTCGATAGTGGACCCCCAAGGGGGTAATAGTCCTTGGGTGGGTATCAGTCTGGAGGGTGTTCCTAGGCAGGCTATATTTACATAGATAATGCCCACATGTGATGCTGAGCCTCCATGAATGTAAGAAACAAAACCCAACGAATGAAAGGGACGGGGCCAGGGACAGTCAGGCTGGTGAAAGGAAAGGGCTAAATGATGCTGGAAATCCTCCAGCCAGGAAGTGAGGCGGGTCTGTCTGACTTGCAGCAGCTTGTAATGCACATTGTGAAAAGCTCACAGTGTGCAGTGAAATCAGAGGAAGCCGTTTCAGTCCAGGAGAGGAGCCGGTACAACTGTGCAAGACTGAAGGGGAGGCCGGAGGGAGGATTTAATAATAAATGAACAGATGTGTCATCTTCACGCTGTGCTGAGCTCTCTCCGGCTCGGCGAGTTGGCTTTTTTTTGCTTTGTTTGTTAGGGTTGTTTTCTGTCCGTTTTTACTTTTCTGTTTGGGAGAAGCTGACAGATATGGAATACACAATCAGCGGCGCAGAGTTAGAATGCGCGGCGCGGAGTTAATGTGTACCTACAGCTCACACACAGCTGTTCCCGGCTCAGGATAAAATATAGAGTCTGATCTGAGCTCTGAGAGTTCCAGAGGTAAATTAAAATTCTTTTTACTTCAAGTTCTCATGAACACTTTCTGCGGCATCCCGCAACACGGCTCCGGCACCAGGGACCAATCCCCATTTCAAGGACATTCCGAGGACAAATCCCCATTCCAGGGCCATTCTGGGGGCGAATCCCCATTCCAGGGCCATTGCGAGGACAAATCCCATTCCAGGGCCACTCTGGGGACCAATCTCCATTCCAAGGCAACTTTGGGGACCAATCCCCATTCCAAGGCCACTCTGGGGACCAATGCCCATTCCAGGGCCACTCTGGGGACCAATCCCCATTCCAAGGACACTCTGGGGACCAATCCCCATTCCAAGGCCACTCTGGGGACCAATCCTCATTCCAAGGCCACTCTGGGGACCAATTCCCCATTCCAAGGCCACTCTGGGGACCAATTCCCCATTCCAAGGCCACTCTGGGGACCAATCCTCATTCCAAGGCCACTCTGGGGACCAATCCCCATTCCAAGGCCACTCTGGGGACCAATCCCCATTCCAAGGCCACTCCGGGGACCAATCCCCATTCCAAGGCCACTCCGGGGACCAATCCCCATTCCAAGGCCACTCTGGGGACCAATCCCCATTCCAAGGCCACTCCGGGGACCAATCCCCATTCCAAGGCCACTCCGGGGACCAATCCCCATTCCAAGGCCACTCCGGGGACCAATCCCCATTCCAAGACCACTCCGGGGACCAATCCCCATTCCAAGGCCACTCCGGGGACCAATCCCCATTCCAAGGCCACTCCGGGGACCAATCCCTATTCCAGGGCCACTCCAAGGACAAATCCCCATTCCAGGGCCCAATCCCCATTCCAAGGCTACTCCGAGGCCACTCCAGGGACCAATACTCATTCAAGGGCCACTCCGGGGACCAATACTCATTCCAGGGCCACTCCGGGGACCAATCCCCATTCCAGGGCCACTCCCGGGACCAATCCCCATTCCAGGGCCAATCCGGGGACCAATCCCCATTCCAGGGCCACTCCGGGGACCAATCCTCATTCCAGGGCCACTCGGGGGACAAGTCCCCATTCCAAGGCCACTCCCCCACAAGTGACTTAATTTATATATACTCCTCAATAGCCACAAAGCATATAAATCCACTTTGAGAACCAAATGCCTTTAGAAACCCAGATATTACCCCCCCCCCCCCCCCTTCCCCCAGGTGTCTGTTTGTAAGCCCATTCAGGCACAGTGACTGGCTTCTTTGTTCATGCTGGAGGGTTTAGCAGCAAAAACTCTGACTCAGCATGATGTTATCTCTCACATTCCAACAGTAAATCAGCTGAAGGCTGACTGACTTGCTGAAAGAACATCTGGTTCCAGGAACACGGTAAGGCTTTGCAAATAACAGCAAATCTCTGAGCTATCCCATAATAAACCTCTGTATGTGTGATGTCAGGTTGTGTTTGGAGTGATTTTATTTCTCGGCTCTCTCGCACTCACGGTATGTTTTCTCTGTTGCAGGAACTACCTCTTCAGGCTCAGTCTCTTCAATGTCTCCCTCATGCAGGTAAGTCCTCGCTCACCCGGCCGCTCCGCTGTATAAACTTTGTCTTCAGCTGCAGGAAAAGCATTTCTGAAAATAAAGTGATTTGCAAATATTTGTCTCTGTTAATGCCGGTGATAAGACGGGTTTTGCATGAGCTTTGCCCATGTGATTGTCTGAACCATCGCTGCTTATCGGACATCCATCCCTCTCCTTAAATCCATTCATCTATCCAGCATTCTGCCTATCCATTCATCCATTCTTTCTCCTTCTGTCCATCCATCCATCCTTTAATCAGTCCTTCCAAGCATCCATCCATACTCCTTCCCTCAATCAGTCCGTCTGTCCATCCAACCATCCCTCTTTCTTAAATAATTCCATCCATCCATCTTTGTTCAGTCCATCCACATATCCATCCTCCTTTGATCAGTCCGTCTGTTGATCAATCCATCCCATCATCAACCACTCCATCCATCCATCCCTCTTACTTTAATCAAGCCACCTGTCCATTTGCAATCAGTCCATCCACATATCTATCTGTCCTTTTTTGATCAGTCCGTCGGTCCATCCATCCCTCTTCCTTCAATCAATCCACCTATGCTTCTTCAATAATTCCATACAAGTATCCATCTATCTTTCCTCCATAGATCAATCCAACCATCCACCCGAGAATCCATCCTCCTCCTTTCAATCAGTCAATTCACATATCTATCTGTCCTTCTTTGATCTGTCCATCGGTTCATCCATCCCTCTTCCTTCAATCAATCCATTTATCCTCTTCAATAATTCCATACAAGTATCCATCTATCCTTCCTCCATAGATCAGTCCAACCATCCACCCAATAATCCATCCTCCTCCTTTCAAGCACTCCATCCACATATCTATCTGTCCTTTTTTGATCAGTCCGTCGGTTCATCCATCCCTCTTCCTTCAATCAATCCATTTATCCTTCTTCAATAATTCCATACAAGTATCCAACCATCCTTCCTCCATAGATCAGTCCAACCATTCACCCAAGAATCCATCCTCCTCCTTTCAAGCAGTCCATCCACATATCTATCTGTCCTTTTTTGATCAGTCCGTCGGTTCACCCATCCCTCTTCCTTCAATCAATCCACCTATCCTTCTTCAATAATTCCATACAAGCATCCATCTATCGTTCCTCCATAGATCAATCCAACCATTCACCCAAGAATCCATCCTCCTCCTTTCAATCAGTCCATCCACATATCTATCTGTCCTTTTTTGATCAGTCCGTCGGTTCATCCATCCCTCTTCCTTCAATCAATCCACCTATCCTTCTTCGATAATTCCATACAAGCATCCATCTATCGTTCCTCCATAGATCAATCCAACCATTCACCCAAGAATCCATCCTCCTCCTTTCAATCAGTCCATCCACATATCTATCTGTCCTTTTTTGATCAGTCCGTCGGTTCATCCATCCCTCTTCCTTCAATCAATCCACCTATCCTTCTTCGATAATTCCATACAAGTATCCATCTATCCTTCCTCCATAGATCAATCCAACCAAGAATCCATCCTCCTTTCAATCAGTCAATTCACATATCTATCTGTCCTTCTTTGATCTGTCCATCGGTTCATCCATCCCTCTTCCTTCAATCAATCCATTTATCCTCTTCAATAATTCCATACAAGTATCCATCTATCCTTCCTCCATAGATCAGTCCAACCATCCACCCAAGAATCCATCCTCCTCCTTTCAAGCAGTCCATCCACATATCTATCTGTCCTTTTTTGATCAGTCCGTCGGTTCACCCATCCCTCTTCCTTCAATCAATCCACCTATACTTCTTCAATAATTCCATACAAGCATCCATCTATCGTTCCTCCATAGATCAATCCAACCATCCACCCAATAATCCATCCTCCTTTTAATCAGTCCAACTGTCTATCTGATATCATCCATCCATCTTCAATAAGTTCATCCACATATCCAACCTCCTTTGTTCAAGTTATCTGTCCATCCATCCATTAATCGATCATCCAATCATCTGTCCAGTTTTCCATCCATCATCCCTCTTTCTTCAATCAGTCCATCCAACCATTCCTCTTCATTCAATCATTCCACCCATCCTTCTTCAATCAGCCCATCCACGTATCCATCCATCCTCCTTTGATCAGTCCATCCCTCTTCCTTCAATCATTCCATCCAAGTATCCATCTATCCTTCCACCATCGATCATTTCAACCATCCATCCAAGCAAGTATCTATCACTTTTTCTTTGACCCATCCAGCTATTCGTCTATCATCCCTGTTCCTTCAATCAGTCCATCCAGCTAAGTATCTTTAATCAGTCCATCCAAGCATCTATCCCTCTTCCCTCAATCATTAAACCCATACATCTTCAATCAGTTCATCCACATATCTATCCGTTCTCCTTTGATCATTCCGTTCATCCATCCACCTCTCTTCCTTTGATCAGTCCTAACCATCCATCCAAGCATCTATCCATCCCCCTTTCTTTGATTGGTCCATCCATCCAGCCATTCATCCATGTTCAATCAGTCTGCCTGTCCATCCGTCCATTTATGTTTTGCTGGCACCAAAAAATCTACTGTAAGAATGGAAATTCAAGGAAAACAATGCAAAATAGAGAGAGTTTCCCAAAACCCGACACATTGCCCCATAGAATGTGCTGGGATGATGGTGGGGTGTATTAGTCACTATTTCCAAACTCTGCAACTCTTTACAGCTTAGGGGCCCCAAGTCTTTCGTGTTCTCCTTATACCAGTTCTTTATTGGGGTATTACGGACAGGTTCTCTTTATATTGTGTGTGGACGATTGGCTGCCTGTTGCTTTTGTCCTTCTTTGCTCTGATTTCTGTATATTTCCTGCCTGCTCTCGTCTCTCTCATTCTGGCGCCATCTACCCTTCATGTGTCTCTTCTGCCTCCCGTCTGTCCTTACCGGAGATAGTTCCCCCATTAAAAATGATGTTTTCCATCCTGCCTGCAGCTTATGGTGAGTCACCATGTCACCCCTGCCTTAGTTGTTGGTCTTATTTTGGAACCACCCAGCCTCCACCCCAAATCATAATCTTGGATCGCTTCCTAATCCGTTCTCTTTCTGAAGGTGGTTCCAAAAGCCCAAATTTTCCCAAATATTCTCCTAATTGGAGCATCATGTATGATAGTGAGTGATAGAATTTGTCATTGCAAACATGAATGTTGCTGTTTGTTGGCATCTCCTTGTTTGTGAATCCTGAGGAACCCTCTGCTATACAGAAGAAGATAGGATCAATGTGCTGCACCTTTCCAATTGTCAGATACTGAGGATGTTCCAGGAGTTTTTGTCAGCTTTTTCAGGGTAGAGAGGATCCCCTGGTTAACCTACAACCTTCTGGTCTTCTCCTGTGCTGCCCCTCTTACATGAATCTCTTTTTCTTCTCAGCATTGGACTGTCTCCAAGATTTTCATCCTTCTTCTACTGCTTCTATCCAGCATAGAACGTCTTTAGTCCTACTCAACCAATCTCAATCAGATTGTAAACATCAGAACTTGTTAGGATGTCCCAGGATGATCCAATGATGTCTGAGAATATCTTTGACCCAGCTTCAGATCTTCCAATTTCTTAACTCACATGGATTTACTTGGATTGGACAGCTCCATTACACCCTTGTATTTGGTGCTGCAGTGATATTGTAATCAGTGAACCCCCGTTTGGCTTGTTTCGGCTCTGGATAGGTTTTGGAGTCACCCCCTGTCCTCCCACTAATTGGCTGAACAAGGTCCTGGGTGTATTAGGGTTACCTCCTCTTCTCTCCTTGATTGGCTGAAAAGGTCTCATAATGATTTGGGCTCACCTACTGTCCTCCCACTAATTGGTTGAACAGGGCCCTGGGAGTTTTAAGGTCACCTCTAGTCCTCCCACTGATTGGATGAACAAGCTCCTGTGTGTATTGGGATTACCTTCTGTTCTGTCTTGATTGGCTGAAAAGGTCTCTGAGTGTACTGGGGTCACCTCTTGTCCTCCCACTGATTGGCTGAACAGGGTTCTGGTTGTATTGTGGTTACCTCCTGTTCTCCTCTTGGCTGAACTGGTTCCTTGGTGTATTGAGGGTCACCACCTGGCCTCCCACTGATTGGCTGAACGGGGTTCTGGGTGTATTGTGGTCACCTCTATTTCTTCCACTGATTGGCTGAACAGGGTTCTGGGTGTATTGGGGTCACCTCCTGTTCTCCTCTTGGGTAAACAGGCTCCTGGGTGTATTGAGGGTCACCACCTGGCCTCCCACTGATTGGCTGAACGGGGTTCTGGGTGTATTGGGGTCACCTCTAGTTCTTCCATTGATTGGCTGAACAGGGTTCTGGGTGTATTGGGGTCACCTCTTTTCCTCCCACTGATTGGCTGAACAGGGTTCTGGGTGTATTGTGGTTACATCCTGTTCTCCTCTTGGCTGAACAGGCTCCTGGGTGTATTGGGGGTCACCACCTGGCCTCCCACTAATTGGCTTAGCAGGGTTCTGGGTGTATTGGGGTCACCTCCTGTCCTCCCCGTGATTGGCTGAAAATGATTTTAAGTATATTTGGGGTCACTTTCTGTCCTCTTCTTGATTGGCTGAACAGGGTCCTGGGTGTATTGGGGACACCGCTTTTCCTCCCACTTATTGGCTGAACACGGTTTTGGGTGTCTTGGGGTCACCTCCGGTTCTGCTGATTGGCTAAACAGGGTCCTGGGTGTATTAAGGTTAGCTACTCTATTCTCCTTAATTGGCTGAAACGGTCTCTGAATGTATTGGGGTCACCTGTTGTCCTCTTGATTGGCTGAACAGCGTTCTAGGTGTATTGAGGGTCACCTCCTGTCCTCCCCTAATTGGCTGATAATGTCTCTGATGTATTCAGAGGTGGAAGGGTGGTCCTATCAGGTAGTCTGTACGGGTCTCTTTGATTTCTAATGGCGGCTTTGGATTGGAGTTCAAATGACTCCACACAGATATTCTTGCACTTTGGTCTCCATGTATTGTCTTATTGTCTCGTGTGTGTGGACGGCTTTAAGTTGGGAAAACTTCCAAAAGGCCAACCTGTCCGTTTCCTGCCACCATCTTTTTTTTTTTTTTTTTCATTTGGAAAAGCGCCCCAGTCGCCTTCTGTAAATTCTGCCGGCACACTGGATTGCCGTGATCGCCTCTCCTAATCTTTGCCGTTTTCCTCATTTTTCAGGTATTTTTTATGTTGTGTCAGAACTCAGATAATCCCCCACCAACGCGGCGGCCACCGAGGACGCTTCTCATAATCGGATCGGCGCTAATTGGCGCGGGAAGATTAACAGAAGCTCGCGGCCTTCCTCATAAGATCGTTTTGGGCCTTCAGGCGTGCTGGGAGGATGGAAAAGGAGCGCCATAAATTCTCCGGCACTTTTTGCTCACTTGGCCCTCCGAAATAATTCTCTCTGGCAGAGCTAACACGTCAGAGGGAAATGAGCGTTGAAATAACACAGAGAGAGCGCGTTAGAGGCCCGGCGGCCTGCCGCGCGGCACTGCATTGACTCCTTCGGTTTGCCTGGTGGAAACGGGTCGGAGTACCAGCTCGACGCTCGGCACGTGATGCTTTATCCTTGGCCGGCGAACAATTCGATCGGGAATAACTGGAGATATAAAGAGCGATGGAGGCCTCGGGGGTCGAGCGGATTGTGCTTTGCATCCTAAGAGTTGGCTGACCTCGGCGTTCCTGAAATAAATCCGCCTATAGACCTTCTGTGAGCCCGATGTGTGTAAACATTGCGCCCGGATGGTGGGAACCGGCAGCAAACAGGCAGGAATGCAGCAAATCCGCTCCCAGAAACAGATCTTCAGATCTTTGTCCTCCGGTGTGCCGCCGCGCATACATATAGAGGGATTTATATGTCCCCGGGGTCTGTACGCGTACAACGCGCTGTGCATTGTCATTCCGTCTATCCATTACCGCGCTAAACGTATGCGGAATGGGGCATTGGAGGGATTTGCATATTTTGTACTGTTACAATGTATAACTTTTCATGTGACTTTGTTACATTTGCTGTTTCATATTTTCATGGGGGTACTTCTCAAACCCCCCTCCCCCCCGCACCCTCTCTGTTCTACAATTCTGCTGAAATAAGATCAGTTTACGGATGGAAACTTTCAGGCCCTACTTTGTTGGAATGTTGAGAGAAGTTGAACTTGCTTTGGGAGGGGCTGGTTACCATGTGCCGCCATTAAAACCATTGACCAACGCTGCACTAAAAAACACCTGCACTATTTTAGGTAACATGCAGCAGCAGCACGATTGAAAATAATGGCAGCGCTGGTGACACCAATGATGGGGCACTATTCCTTCCACTGATACCAATGATGGGGCACTATTCCTCCCACTGACACCAATGATGGGGCACTATTCCTCCCACTGACACCAATGATGGGGCACTATTCCTCCCACTGACACCAATGATGGGGCACTATTCCTCCCACTGACACCAATGATGGGGCACTATTCCTCCCACTGACACCAATGATGGGGCACTATTCCTTCCACTGATACCAATGATGAGGCACTATTCCTCCCACTGACACCAATGATGGGGCACTATTCCTCCCACTGACACCAATGATGGGACACTATTCCTCCCACTGACACCAATGATGGGGCGCTATTCCTTCCATTGACACCAATGATGGGGCACTATTCCTCCCACTGATACCAATGATGGGACACTATTCCTCCCACTGACACCAATGATGGGGCACTATTCCTCCCACTGACACCAATGATGGGGCACTATTCTTCCCACTGACACCAATTATGGGGCCTTATTCCTCCCACTGATACCAATGATTGGACACTATGCCTTCCATTGACACCAATGATGGGCACTATTCCTCCCACTTACATCAATGATGGGGCACTATTCCTCCAACTGACACAAAAGACCAATGTTTACTCCCTCTGACACCAACAATGGGGCACTGTTCCTCCCACTGATACCAATGATGGGGCACTATTCCTCCCACTGACACCAATGATGGGGCACTATTCCTCCCACTGACACCAATGATGGGACACTATGCCTTCCATTGACACCAATAATGGGGCACTATTCCTCCCACTTACATCAATGATGGGGCACTATTCCTCCAACTGACACAACAGACCAATGTTTACTCCCTCTGACACCAACAATGGGGCACTGTTCCTCCCACTGATACCAATGATGGGGCACTATTCCTCCCACTGACACCAATGATGGGGCACTATTCCTTCCATTGACACCATGCGATCCCTGAAAACTTTCCTCTTCAGAGAAGCCTATCCTGCCTCCATCTAACAACTGCACTATTTTTTCCATTAGCTCATCCCCCACAGCTATTACCCTTTTGTATAACTTGACCCCCCCCCCCCCTCCTAGATTGTAAGCTCTAACGAGTCGGGCCCTCTGATTCCCCCCTGTATTGAATTGTATTGTACTTGTACTGTCCTCCCTAATGTTGTAAAGCGCTGCGCAAACTGTTGGCGCTATATAAATCCTGTATAATAATAATAATAATAATGATGGGGCACTATTCCTCCCACTGACACCAATGATGGGGCACTTTTCCTCCCACTGATACCAATGATGGGGCACTATTCCTCCCACCGACACCAATGATGGGGCACTATTTCTCCCACTGACACCAAAGACCAATGTTTACTCACACTGACGCCAGGGCATTTTGTAATCCCCACTGATCACAGTCCGGCCCCTCTAAAGCCTGAAGGACAGTTACCTGGCCCTTTGTTTAGAACGTTTGGAGACCCCGGCTATAGAGCATTCGCTAGACTGCACCAGAGGCAGTTGAACGACAGCCCCAGATTTCTGCACCTGCAGCGTTTTGTTCTGCAGGAAATCTGGCGGCAGCTTCTTCTCCGTTGCGTCCGGCTGAGCGCGGCGCAGTCATGCGGAGGAGATTTGCATGTGATTGAGGTTTGACCTGCGCCATCTAACGATCTGCAGCCGGGATTATGGGCTCGTCGCTCAGGGAACATTGAGCAGCCACCGGCCAGCTAACAGGATAATACCTCCCGCTGGTCCACGCTCATCGCCTCTCTGATGAAGCTGCGCCTCCTCGACAGGCTGGAACAGGTCCAGAGAGTCGACACGTGTACAGCGCGCTCCTCCCAGACCCAGATCCGTCTGCGTCAACCAGGTGACCGTCAGAGGCGAGCAAGCCGGGACATGAGGGACCCCCGAATAACAATTCTCCAGACATTCCTGAGGTGGGACAGGCGCTGCCGAGAAATCCCAACTTCACAGAGATGTCCCATCGCGGTCCCTACAGAGGGGCCTCTCACCCGACAAAACGCCACTTTTATCTATTGGCTACAAAGAATCTTTTATCTTCAAATAGATAATCCAAATGTAACATTGTGATGTCAGAGAGAAGAAAATATTTACACAATGTTCTTTTTGTTCTTTATTATTATTTTTTTTGTTTGTTTTTAAACTAGATTTACAATTTATTTATTTTTTATCTTTTTTTTATCTTTTTCTACAAAACGCCGATCTGTACCTGGTGCGCCTGCACGGCTCTTGGCTCTTAAAAAAAACAATAAATGACTATTACATTTCTAGTTAATATTATGTATATGTCGTTTGCGAGGATGATACATAGAGCTCCGCATTATTTTCTCTTTTTTTTTTTTTTTACCACCCCCCACCCTGCAAAAATATTTGAAAAAAAAGAGATGAAAAAATAAAATAAAGTTTTCCTTCTATAGTGTTATTGACCACCATATTAAATATTGATATTTTGGAATATATTTTTTAATTAATATCAATAGGAGTGACAGCTACACATGTGCACTGCCGAAAAAATTTGTTTGTTTTAATTTTTTTGTTTGTTTTTCGGGTCATTGGTTATGATCGCAATTCATGACTTCGTAAACTCGAAGATTCATAAATTCGAGAATTCGAAAATAAGAAAGAAAAACCGAAAATTCGAAAGAATAACTAACTAATAATAACTATTAAATTATAGGTGTTGGAATATCCTTTCAAATTTGGCTGTTAGTGAATGTAGCAAATACGAATTTTTTCCGAAGCTACGAATTAACCGAAATAACGAATGCCGCATCTAAACAAATGGAACAGAACTAATTAATAATAAATAATATTTTTTATTATTGTTATTATTATTGTTATTTATTATTAAATTCATTACGTTCCATTCGTTTAGATGCGGCATTCGTTATTTTGGATAATTCGTAACTTCGGATAAATTCGTCTTTATTACGTTCACTAACAGCCAAGTTTGAAAGGAAATTCCAATACCTATAATTTAATAGTTATAGTTAAGTTATTATTAGTTATTTTTTCGGATTTCCAAATTTGCAAATTTGTGAATTTACAAATTTACGAATTTTTTAATATTAGAATTTAAGGGGGGGGGGGGGGGGGCAGGTTAGGACATTGTGCTGGAGGCATATGGGGAGAGGAAGGATTTAAGCTGGGGAGGGGGGAGATATGTGCCAGGAGGGGGGATTTCAGCAAGGGGTGGATTTGTAGTGGGGGGAAGGGGGGATTATTGCTTAGGGGGGAGCATTCAGCTTATTATTCATACATCTTGAGGGGGGGGGGGCGCAATTTAGCTCTAGATGACCTTGTCCTGGCACTGGGGATTATATTCAACGTAGGCGTCCTCGATGCGTACATTTACGTTTATATGTATGTGGGGGGCATCCACATTTTTTGGGAAGTGATTGGGTCTAACTTAATTTTTTTTTACAATTTTTCTTTTTTTTTTTTTTACAATATACGAGGCCCCCATACTGGAGACCCTCCTATAGAGGAATGGCGGACCATCCTCAGTAAACATTGTCAATCGTTCCTGACAATATCAGCCTCCGATCTATAGAGAGGCCCCTACAGGCTGCCCAGCCCCCCTCCCCCCGCTCCCCCTGCCTCTCCATTGTTCAGTACTGGGGGGGGATCAATAACACACACATCGCAGCCGTAGTGAATCGATTGTGTTGTGAATTTCGCAGTTTGGCTCATTGTTGTGGCAGAATCTCTCTAAAGTTCATGGCGGTGAAATCGGAGGGGCAGAGGTCACTCCGCGCCTGTCGGCCATCAGTAGGCGGTTTGAGGATCTTTGCCCGCTGGAGACCGGGGGGGGGAAGGGGTGAACGATCGGTGATCTCCTGTCAATTGTTCGCTGATGTGATTGATAAAGTGCGGTGACCCATTGCTGCAGGTTCTAATGCACGTTGTGAGAAGCTCACAGTGTGCGGTGAAATCAGAGGAAGCCGTTTCAGTCCAGGAGAGGAGCCAGTACAACTGTGCGAGACTGGAGGAGGGGAGGCCGGAGTTCTGCTTTAAGATCAAACTAAATTCTGCTCATTACTGAACTTGTGTTCTGAGAAAACCAAAAAATCAAACGTATTTCTGAGTGTAATCAGCTTCAGTTGTGTCACCGAGAAGAGATTCTGATGATGTGTGATTTCTACTGATTCAAGAAATAAATTGTCAATATGTTCAGGAGAGGAGAGTCAGAGGAAGGAGCAGAGTCCTCCAGCAGTGCAGAGTATTTCAGGAGAGGAGAGTCAGAGGAAGGAGCAGAGTCCTCCAGCAGTACAGAGTATTTCAGGAGAGGAGAGTCAGAGGAAGGAGCAGAGTCCTCCAGCAGTGCAGAGTATTTCAGGAGAGGAGAGTCAGAGGAAGGAGCAGAGTCCTCCAGCAGTACAGAGTATTTCAGGAGAGGAAGGAGCAGAGTCCTCCAGCAGAGCAGAGTATTTCAGGAGAGGAGAGTCAGAGGAAGGAGCAGAGTCCTCCAGCAGTGCAGAGTATTTCAGGAGAGGGGAGTTATAGAGGAAAGAGCAGAGTCATCCTGGAGAGGAGAGTTATAGAAGAAGGAGCAGAGTCCTCCTGGAGAGGAGAGTTATAGAGGAAGGAGCAGAGTTCTCCTGGAGAGGAGAGTTATAGAGGAAGGAGCAGAGTCCTCCAGCAGAGGAGAGTTATAGAGGAAGGAGCAGAGTCCTCCAGCAGTGCAGAGTATTTCAGGAGAGGAGAGTCAGAGGAAGGAGCAGAGTCCTCCAGCAGTGCAGAGTATTTCAGGAGAGGAGAGTCAGAGGAAGGAGCAGAGTCCTCCAGCAGTGCAGAGTATTTCAGGAGAGGGGAGTTATAGAGGAAGGAGCAGAGTCCTCCAGCAGAGCAGAGTCATCCTGGAGAGGAGAGTTATAGAGGAAGGAGCAGAGTCCTCCTGGAGAGGAGAGTTATAGAGGAAGGAGCAGAGTCCTCCTGGAGAGGAGAGTTATAGAGGAAGGAGCAGAGTCCTCCTGGAGAGGAGAGTTGTAGAGGAAGTAGCAGAGCCCTCCAGCAGAGTATTTCAGGAGAGGAGAGTTATAGAACAAGGAGCAGAGTCCTCCAGCAGAGTATTTCAGGAGAGGAGAGTTGTAGAGGAAGTAGCAGAGTCCTCCAGCAGAGTATTTCAGGAGAGGAGAGTTATAGAACAAGGAGCAGAGTCCTCCAGCAGAGTATTTCAGGAGAGGAGAGTTATAGAGGAAGGAGCAGAGTCCTCCAGCAGAGTATTTCAGGAGAGGAGAGTTATAGAGGAAGGAGCAGAGTCCTCCAGCAGAGTATTTCAGGAGAGGGGAGTTATAGAGGAAGGAGCAGAGTCCTCCAGCAGAGCAGAGTCATCCTGGAGAGGAGAGTTATAGAGGAAGGAGCAGAGTCCTCCTGGAGAGGAGAGTTATAGAGGAAGGAGCAGAGTCCTCCTGGAGAGGAGAGTTATAGAGGAAGGAGCAGAGTCCTCCTGGAGAGGAGAGTTGTAGAGGAAGTAGCAGAGTCCTCCAGCAGAGTATTTCAGGAGAGGAGAGTTATAGAACAAGGAGCAGAGTCCTCCAGCAGAGTATTTCAGGAGAGGAGAGTTATAGAGGAAGGAGCAGAGTCCTCCAGCAGAGTATTTCAGGAGAGGAGAGTTATAGAGGAAGGAGCAGAGTCCTTCAGCAGAGTATTTCAGGAGAGGAGAGTTATAGAGGAAGGGGCAGAGTCCTCCAGCAGAGTATTTCAGGAGAGGAGAGTTATAGAGGAAGGAGCAGAGTCCTCCAGCAGAGTATTTCAGGAGAGGAGAGTTATAGAGGAAGGAGCAGAGTCCTCCAGCAGTGTATTTCAGGAGAGGAGAGTTATAGAGGAAGGAGCAGAGTCCTCCAGCAGAGTATTTCAGGAGAGGAGAGTTATAGAGGAAGGAGCAGAGTCCTCCAGCAGAGTATTTCAGGAGAGGAGAGTTATAGAGGAAGGAGCAGAGTCCTCCAGCAGAGTATTTCAGGAGAGGAGAGTTATAGAGGAAGGAGCAGAGTCCTCCAGCAGTGTATTTCAGGAGAGGAGAGTTATAGAGGAAGGAGCAGAGTCCTCCAGCAGAGTATTTCAGGAGAGGAGAGTTATAGAGGAAGGAGCAGAGTCCTCCAGCAGAGTATTTCAGGAGAGGAGAGTTATAGAGGAAGGAGCAGAGTCCTCCAGCAGAGTATTGCAGGAGAGGGAAGGATTTCCTGGTTGCACAGGGTGGTTACATAGTTACATAAAGTCCATCCAGCTCTATTTACAGTTGTATCATTTTTTTTATTGTATCCATTTATTTCCCTTTCCTCTTTGATTTGTTGTAATAGAAGGGTTGATGTTTCCTCCTCGGAGAAGGAATATTGCTGTTCGTGGGACGCGGGTCGGTAATAAATACGGAACAATTAGCTCTCCACAGAAAACGGCCACTTCCTCTAATTGGCTGAGCACTTCTCACAATGGACCCCGGGGGGATGTTTTGGGCCGCACAATATGGCCGCTTCTTTGTCTCCCGGGAATCACCAGCCAGTCATTGTGTGGCGGCTCTCGTAAAATGTAATTAAGATATTAACCCCTTTGGCGGAATTCTGGCGCGGTCCCTGAGGATTACTGCGAGAACGTATTAAGGAAAAGAAAAGAATTTATTAAAAATGAGTTTTGCCGTGATGAAGAAATCTCATGGGCGGCAGGTCCAAGGTTTGAGGGGCTCATTATTGGAATGTTAATGAGTTTATTTTATTCCCCCGATGAATGAATGAATTGCTTCCTTTGTTATCTGAAGGTATTTACTATCGGAGTGGGAAGAGCCCGGCCCCCACAGCCCCTCACTCTGCTTAGGAATCGCATTATCCCACCACGCCAGCTGGGCCATCTGGACACGACGTTAGGCGAGGACTCGTTCCCATTATGAGCCCGTCATTTACCAAATGGACGCTGTCTATGATGGGAAGTGTCCCAGTGTGCCTTGTGTGCCGCCGAGCCGTTCCTGGCCAACGTCGCATGAGAGCGCCATCCCCCTGCCAGCGCCGGACGCAGATTGTGGGACAATGCGGATAAATTTCCACCTGTCAGGAAGTTTTCCTTTAGAACATGTTAGACACAAATACTGAACAGAAGAGTGTTAGACACTCTGCAGCCTCGTCCTGTGTAAGTCTCTGACCATCCCTGTGCTGAGTTCCCGGGTCTGTACACCCGCTGTGCCCATTATGAGGGGTTCCCACCATCCCTGTGCTGAGTTCCCGGGTCTGTACACCCGCTGTGCCCATTATGAGGGGTTCCCACCATCCCTGTGCTGAGTTCCCGGGTCTGTACACCCGCTGTGCCCATTATGAGGGTTCCCACCATCCCTGTGCTGAGTTCCCGGGTCTGTACACCCGCTGTGCCCATTATGAGGGGTTCCCACCATCCCTGTGCTGAGTTCCCGGGTCTGTACACCCGCTGTGCCCATTATGAGGGGTTTCCCACCATCCCTGTGCTGAGTTCCCGGGTCTGTACACCCGCTGTGCCCATTATGAGGGGTTCCCACCATCCCTGTGCTGAGTTCCCGGGTCTGTACACCCGCTGTATTGTATCTTAGTGCAGACTTCTGGGAAGATCAGTAAGCCAATCCCACCTGCAGAAATTACATTTTTGGGGAGTCCTGTACGTGGGGGATACATAGAACGCCTCAGGTTTGCACATTGCATTGACAGAAAATTGCAGTGTTGCAGATGAAAAAGCAAAGGCCATTTGTAATAACATTAAATGACAACACGGCAATTCTATATGTATTATTATTATTATTTATTTTATTTATTTATTTTATTTGTTATATATTTTTTTACACCAAAGTGAAGTTACTCTGTAAAGATCAGCAAATCTTTTATCCAGTTTCAAAACAGTAAAGCGGCGGTCAAGTATGGGTCTCCTGCGCACCACTCTGTACTCATCAGATCAAAGAGAAGGGCAACTTGTAAGGGGAGAACATTTTATTAACATTAAAACTAACATGTAAAGTAAAACCTCACATTTGTAACTGATAAAACAGCACAGAGTTTTCAGCTTCCTATTGACTTCCTTTTGGAGTGTCTGTGAAGTCTCTAGCCCCACCCTACACAGTTCTTGCAAGGGACTTCCTCAGGAGAGCTACTTCTGAAGAAGTCCCTAACGCTTTCCTTTTGCTGTTAAGGTCCAACATATAAACGTTGAATAAACTTGTTTTTTTTGTTTGTTTTTTTTCACCACACAAGGCAGTAATCTGGGTTCTTCTACAACAAGAATCTTGTCTATTATGTTCCATCCATCTCTCTTCGCACTTCTCAAATCGCACATACATCCCCGGGCACCTCTGTACTCTCTCTGATCATGGTCCTCCTATCTGATCATGGTCCTCTATAATCTCTCTGATCATGGTCCTCCTATCTGATCATGGTCCTCTATAATCTCTCTGATCATGGTCCTCCTATCTGATCATGGTCCTCTATAATCTCTCTGATCATGGTCCTCCTATCTGATCATGGTCCTCTATAATCTCTCTGATCATGGTCCTCCTATCTGATCATGGTCCTCTATAATCTCTCTGATCATGGTCGTCCTATCTGAGCCTGATCATGGTCTCTATACTCTCTCTGTTTATGGTCCTCCTATCTGATCCTAATCATGGTCCTCTGTACTCTTTGATCATAGTCCTCCTATCTGATCATGGTTCTCCTATCTGATCATGGTCCTCTATACTCTCTCTTATCATGGTCCTCCTATCTGATCCTGATCATGGTCCTCTGTACTCTTTGATCATGGTCCTCCTATCTGATCCTGATCATGGTCCTCTGTACTCTTTGATCATGGTCCTCCTATCTGATCCTGATCATGGTCCTCCTATCTGATCCTGATCATGGTCCTCTATACTCTCTCTTATCATGGTCCTCCTATCTGATCCTGATCATGGTCCTCCTATCTGATCCTGATCATGGTCTCCTATCTGATCCTGATCATGGTCCTCCTATCTGATCCTGATCATGTGGTCCTCCTATCTGATCCTGATCATGGTCCTCCTATCTGATCCTGATCATGGTCCTCCTATCTGATCCTGATCATGGTCCACCTATCTGATCCTGATCATGGTCCACCTATCTGATCCTCATCAAGGTCCTCCTATCTGATCCCTATCATGGTCCTCCTATCTGATCCCTATCATGGTCCTCCTATCTGATCCTGATAATCGTCCTCTGTACTCTCTCTGATCATGGTCCTCCTATCTGATCCTTCACACAGCTACACCGTTAGATAATTATCTGCAATGGTTGGAATTTTTTTTTTACTGAATGTTTTTGCCTCTGTGTATGTAGAATTGTAAATCGGTAGAAGACAATCTGCAACCCCATACATACTCTTCAATAGGTCCAAAATTATTGTAACTCCATAAAAGATGAATATACAGTATACAGCAGATATTAACGCGTTTCAGCCATGGTCTTGTTGTATGTAGTAATTTGTGGGGGGGGGGGGGGGGGGTGTTTCAGCATGTGCACAGTAAAAGGAGACTATGTACTATGATATGGTGTTTGACTCTGGAGTGTAACGTGCGTTGAATTTTGTCTTTCAGGCGTCGGAGTGGAGTTCGGATGAAGATACCCGCCGGTCCTGTCAGAGTAAAGGGAAGACGGAGGTAAGATCAGGTCACCAGTGAACGCACATTTTATGGTAGCCCCAATGAGAATGCTGTGACCCCCATTAGAAAATGTAGAGCGCCTCTCCAAGGTTCTACTCCAGTGATCCACTACGTCCGGGTGCTGGCGTCTGTAGGTACTCCAAGCCCTCTGAGTAATGTTTAATCACGTGCTTCCCAAGCCACTTCTGACACTTCCCACATAAGTGTAAAAATCTGCATTTTGTGCTGGAAAATTATTTAGGACCCCCAAGCAGTATATATTTTTTAAACAGAGACCCTAGAGAATAGAATGGTGGGTGTTGCATGTTTTTTTATGTCACATATTATTTGCGCAGCCTTTTTCAAAGCAGTTTTTTTTGGAAAAAAATACACTTTAGTGATTTTTAATGCACAAAAACACAATAGAATACCCAATTGTTTGGTAAAATATAAAAGATGATATTACGCCGAGTAAATGGATACCTAACATGTCATGCTTTAAAACTGCGGTACTTAGTCCATAGGCAACGCTTTATAAGCCTTGAAAGAGTAACTAGTTTAGAGTTACACAGGAAGTCTAGCGCTAGAACTATTGAATTATTGCTCTCGCTATAATGATCGCTCCTAGACGTGCACTGACGAAAAATGTGTTTGTTTTTGTTTCCATCATTCGTTTTTTTTTTTGTTTTTTGTTTTTTCATTTTTTGGGTCATTGGTTGTGATCGCAGTTCGAAAATTAGCTAATTCATAAATTCGAAAATTAACTAACTAAAAATTCGTAAATTTTAATTTCGGAAATTCGTAGATTTGAAAATTCGCAAATATGTAAATTCGTAGATTTGAAAATGTGAAAATCCGAAAATTAGAAAGAATAACTAACTAATAATAACTATTAAATTATAGGTATTGGAAATTCCTTTCAAGTTTGGCTGTTAGTGAACATATCAAATAAGAATTGATCCGAAGTTACCAATTATCCGAAATAATGAATGCTGCATGTAAACAAATGGAACGGAACAAATTAATAATAAATAATATTAATAAAAAATTTTTATTATTATTAGTTCCGTTCCATTAGTTTAGATGCGGCATTCGTTATTTCAGATAATTCATAACTTCGGATAAATTCGTATTCGTTACGTTCACTAACAGCCTAATTTGAAAAGAAATTCCAATACCTATCATTTAATAGTTAGTAATAGTTAAGTTATTATTAGTTATTTCAGATTTTCACATTTTCGGATCTTCGAATTCCGAATTTGCGAACTTTCCAATTTACGAATATTCAGAAACATTTGTTAAATGGGCTTTCATTAATTCAGGTATTTCCGAATTTATGAAATTGTCGAAATTCGTTAGACAAATTCGTAACAAAACGAATTGCACATGTTTAATCGCTGCAATACCTTCCGAATACTGTTTACATATGCCTGCGCAACCTACGTATGCCGTCACCTTTGCGTGCAAGGACGGGGGGACAGGGGCCCTTTAAAAAATGTTTTTCATTTTTATTCCTCAGCGGCTGTTTTCAGATGCTTCCCTGCGAAGCCGGGGGGGGGGGGGGGGGGGGGAGTCCACCCACCAGAGATCTATCATTTCAGACACGTTTCGCCCGGTGAAGTTCCGGTTATATTGTTCCGCCGCGGCGTTGGATCAGCCTTTTTTTTTTTTCTTTTTCCAGTTCCTGGCCGGCAGCCATAGAGCTGTTTGGAGATTTAATTGCAGACAAGAGCAACTGTTGCATAAAACACTTTAATAATCGTGTTGCTGTGGTGAGAGGTCCCCGCTGAGCCGGGCGAGATGCTGCGGCGCATTTAGGTGGGACTCCGCGCATAATACATCACCTCTGCTGTCACCTGGGGGACCGGGGGGGGGGGGGGGAGGGGGGGTAGAGAACTATCAGCTGTCGGAAATCATTTAATACTCCCTCGTTAATCCGCTCAGAGCAACAAGGATCGCCTGACGCTTTGGTCAATCGGGAAACAGGTCTAAGACCTCCCTCCTGATTGGCGGGGAAGAACTTTAGTGTGAAAACAGGGAAACTTCATTGGCTATCATCACACAACTATTGTCACCCTTTTTTTAAAGCCTATTAGAACCTCTGGCTTTAAGCAGGTGCTTCAAAAAAACACCCCGCACTGCCTCATTGCAATCCAAAGTATAGCGCCACTGATGTGTAGATTAGGGGGGTGGACTCATTGCGCCCTCTATGGGCTGCCACTGCCTGCACGCTATCTCTTATTCTGGCTATCGGTCTCCAGAGTGGTGCCGGCAGCAGGAAAGAAGAGATCTTCAGATCAGTGTGAAGCAATTCACCGGCAATAATAGTACAGGGCGGCTTTCACACTGATGTGCTGCGGCTTACCCACATCGCGGGTGCAGTGCCGTATGTCTGCGGCTTACCCACACCACGGGGGCAGTGCCGTGTACAGATTTGCTGCACTTAGCCATAGATTTCTATTGCTGTTTTGGTGCACTTTCTGAAAGCTCACCACACCTGCAGGATATAATAGAAGTCTATGGCAAAGCGCAGCTAACCCAGGGAAGTCACCGATGCCATGCAATGTGCTGCACCCGCAGTGCCGGTAAACTGCAGCACATCAGTGTGAAAGCGGCCTTGTAGGGGGCTCAGAACAGTTAAGGGTTCATTTACATTTGCAGTTTGCGGGGAGTGGTAAAACCCCTATAGCCAAGACGTGTTTTTATCACCCCCCCCCCCCGCCTCAACTGCACCCCCTTTAGCTGCAGTGTCACAACTGCAGCATAAGTTCTATGCCCTGTCCTGGTTGGTGGGTGTAGCACCTGCCAAGCATGATCCATTTGTGTGAATGAGGCCGCTCTGCAACCTTGTGCAGTACAGCAAACAAGGAGATAAAGCAGGCAGCGCTGTGTTGCTTTCTCACCACCTACTTTAACCCCTTGGACCCGGCAGTTGCGGGGCACTTGCTGTGTGGCCCCATTTACTTGAATTAGTTGTGACGGGCAGGCGATGGCACCCACCAAATGCGACATTGGGGGCTTTATTCCTGCTGTACACCTTGGCTGCTGCCTTAGCACTTAAAGGGGGGGGGGGGGCGGGGAGGGATTGAGGGGTGGAAAAAATGCAATTCAACCGTAGGGTTTTACAGCCCCCCCCCCCCAACTTTACGTGTGAATGATCCCTAAGGGTGCCACTGCCGAGGGCACATTAAAAAATGCAGGAGGCACTGCTGCTCCTCTGAAAAGCGATCCGGGCGTTTTTGACAGGTGGTGAGGAGGTAACATGATTGGCGGGCAATGCATGCGATTGCAACGCGGTAGTGCGGCAATTTGAGGTTTAAATCGGGTGTGAGGAGGCGGCACGGTGCCCGGGGATCTCCGACTTCTCCCATATTGTTCAGGAAGATCTCCATTACTTTCAGGCTGCCAACCCCGGATCTAGTTCATGGCGGATTTTGTTGCAGCGTCTTGTTCCGGCTTCCCAACGCGTTGCAACATGCGATGGGCAAAAACATTTCCTCGTGTGCCTAAAAAAAAAAAAATGCTCCAACAATCGCCCCTTCATAGGTGGGAAGAGAAGCCGCTGCTCTGGTTCCCCTCCCCCGAGGCTGCTGTGAGCTGCACTGTGTATGAGCACCTTGTAGGGTTGGGTTGGCCCATCGCTGTGCTGGGTGCGGAGGACCCCCTATGTACAGAACGAAGCGGATCCGCTCTCCCTCCATCCCAGCCGGGTTAGTAAGCCGCCTCCATATTTCTTATCTGCGAGCGAGCAGAAGAGCGCGGAAGATCGCAGCCCGGCGTGCCGCTAATTCATTGTTCTGCTTCACCAACGTTTCGGCATCAGTGAAGCAGATAATTGTGCGGCACTCAGGATGAGTCTCTCTTTAGAAGTAGAGTGATAAAAATATTCTGCAGGTGACGCTCCCGACTGCCGCAGAGATACGAATGGCGATGTTTACGGTGAAAATCTGATCCTGACCCAAAACCGAAACATTTCCATCTCCTCACCTTATTAGGTTAAATATCTGAACTCCAAACTGGGGCCTGCGGGACAGAGGCAACCCTTTATTATCCCCTTGGGGCACTATTGATCTTTTATTAAAAGAATCAAGCAACCAATTTTATACAAAAGTAAAAAACAAAACCATAGTACAAAACTTCAACAGAAATCCAAGGAATACACATCCATGTTCAGAATATATACAATATATACATAATCCACTACCAAAATTATTTACATAAAGCAGCAGAGAGGGCCTAAGAGGCACAACCCATCACCTATGTACGCAGCCATTTATCAAAAATTAATCCAAAAAAAAAATAGTAATCTAGGGTGATAAGAGACAGAGAGCCACACCCGGGAAAGAGACTCCTGGCAGTCAGGGAGGCTTGAAACCCCTCCACGCCTTCAACCAAGCCCCCTGACTCCGCTTGTCTCTCTCAAGCACCCGAATCTTCTCCACCTCATGCAAAATGTCATACACCACCACCTGAACAGGAAGGATTTTACGCCGAATGCAGACCTGACACCGTGCGTTCCAAGTGAAATAACGGACTACTAGGCTAACTAGAAAAAGTGTATCTAAACAAAAAACCCCACCAGTATTGAATGCTCCGTACACCCACTCAGCATAACCCAGCCTGGAGAGGAAAGGAACACCGAGGGCCCGCCCCACCTGTTTGTACACCTCTATGTTAAAAGGGCAATGAAGCAGAAAATGGTCCATAGTCTCCTCCTCACCTGCACACTCCTCCCGAGGACAGCTACGATCCACCCCACTGCGGAATTTCAAATTGCCCCTAACATAGAGTCTCCCATGGAAGCACAACCAGGCCAGATCCCTGAATTTAGGGGGTACTCTGTCCAAATTAATAAGTCTTAACCCTGCCCTCAAAACTGGGCCTGGGCAATCCCTTAAGGCCAGTGGGTCATGAAAGACTTCGCTCAAGACTCGACTCATAAGGACTTTCCTCGGAACCGATCTGAGATCTTCAGCCGACAATCGCCACTGCCGTAGTAACTTCAGGCACGGAGCGACATAGGCTGGTAGCTGACCACGATGACCCCTGAGATTCTTCACTTGGCCACCTTCTTCCCAAAGTCGTAGAAAAGGCCTAAACCAAGATCTAAATATGCCTGCCCATCCAGGAGGTTCCACTGCAAGCATATTACCAATATTAAACTTGAGAAAAAGCAGTGAAAAGAAAAGAACTGGGTTGACCATACCTAAGCCACCCTCCCTCCTGGATAGATAGGTGACATTCCTCTTGATGGGGTTCAGTCTGTTCCCCCACAACATCTGGAAGAACACACTACTGACCCTAGCATAGAGAGACACTGGCAAGATGCAGACAAAGCTGACATACAAGAAGATCGGAATCAGGTAAGTCTTAATCAGATCAACCCTTTCCCTCATAGATAACTTCCATCTCTTCCAGCTGACCACCTTAGTATTGGCAATTTCCAGTCTGCCTTCCCAGTTTTTGAGGCCATAATCGCCAGGTCCAAATTCAATGCCTAAAATCTTAATTCTTTCCTGGGGCACTGGAAAGGTGTCCGGGAGATCAAACCCCTCACCTTCCTTTCCCATCCAGAAAACTTCACTCTTTTCCTGATTGATCTTGGAGCCTGATGCTTCAGAATACCGTGATGTCAGAGAGACCACCTCCTCTGCTTCATCCGCCCCAGTGACAATCACCGACACATCGTCCGCATAGGCAACAACCCTCAAAGGCGGCTCACCCGGAAGCCCCACTGGCACCCCACACAACATGCCGCTCTCTAGCCTCCTGATGAAGGGGTCGATTGCAAACACATAGAGCAGGGGACTCAGGGGACAACCCTGGCGCACCCCGGAGCCAACCCCAAAGGACTGCCCAACCCAACCATTAACAAGAGGAAAGCTCTCTGCCCCCTCATACAAGACTTTTAACCAATCGACAAAACCACCCGGCAGACCGTACTTACTAAGGAGCAACCACAGGTACTCATGGTTAACACGATCAAAAGCCTTTGCCTGATCCAATGTCAGCAAATACTTTCCCCAGCCTGCAGCCCTGCACCGCTCCAAGGCCTCCCGGACAGCTAAAACTGCTGTGAAGGTGCACCTACCCTGGACCGAACAGTGCTGATGGCGAGAAAGCAAAGACTCTGCTACTGACGATAGGCGCCAGAAAATGATCTTTGCCAGTATCTTTCTATCGACATTAAGAAGGCTGATGGGGCGCCAATTCTCAACCATCGAAGGATCTTTACCCTTTGAAAGAAGAATCACAGCTGAGTGCCTCATGGAAGAGGGAAGTACCCCCTCAGCAAGGCAACTGTTAAAAACCTCTACCAAATGTGGGGCCAGAATAGACTTAAAAGCTTTGTAAAACTCAGCCGTCAAGCCATCCGGTCCAGGTGACTTTTTGATGGCAAGCTGTTCAATTGCCCTCATCACCTCTTCAACTGTGATCTCCTCTGTCAAATTCATCAATGGGACATCTTCATCATTTAGACCTGGAGTAGAGTCCAAAAAGCTTTCCATCTTGTCACGGTCAAGCTCTTTCCTCCCAAGAAGGTCAGCATAAAAGGACCTCACGACCTCCAGAATCCCTGACCTGGACTTTGTCAAGGAACCTGTACTGTCCTTAAGGCCAACGATCGTTTTAACAGCTACACCTTGTTTGCAGTTCTGGTAAGGGTCAGGCGAGTGGTACTTCCCATAGTCCCTCTCCAGAACCAAAGAGGCATGCCGGTCATATTGACACTTCCTGAGAAGGAGTTTCACTTCGGAGATTGCCCCAGGATCTCCTCCTCTCGAGACAAGAATATCCAGCTTCCTCCGTAAACGTTGGTAGGTCATGTATTTATTAAACTGCTTTCTATTGGCTAGGCCCCTGAAGAATCCAGCAATCCTCTTTTTGGTCAGCTCCCACCACTCAGCCTTGCTGCTACAAAAGTCCAGGATGGTCACCTGTGCCTGAAAGAATTCCTCAAAGGATTGTCTAACATGTTCTTCCTTGAGTAGAGTCGAATTCAATCTCCAGATGCCCTTACCCCTCTGAGGGGCGTCTGAAGCATTCAGGACCACAGATAGCATACAGTGATCAGAGAACTCTACTGCCTGCACCACTGGGGGTGAGAAAGCAGAGGTCTCCTTCAAAAAAAACCTATCTATTCTACTCTGACTATTACCTCGATGAAAGGTGAACCCGGTGTCATCCGGGAGGTGCTTAATGTGCACATCCACAAGACCAGCATCCCTAACCATACTATTTAAAAAAACGCTATCATATCCCAGCCTGTCCTTGAAGTCCTTCCTGTCCTTGGGCCTAGTTACTGTATTAAAGTCACCTCCAAAGACCACTTGCCGGGATGTAAAAAGAAATGGCTTGATCCTTGTAAAAAGGCATTTCCTGTCCCACTTTGTGTGCGGCCCATAAACATTAATTAGGCGCAGGTCCTGCCCTCCCACAAGGACGTCTAAGACCATACATCTCCCAATCTCCACCTCAATAACCCGCCGGACAGTTACCATGCCGGTTTTAAACAACACCGCCACACCGCCGTAAGGCTCGGCCGCAAGAGACCAGTAAGATGGACCATACCTCCACTCTCTCTTGGCCATATGAATATCTGCCAAGGAGGTGAGCCTAGTCTCTTGCAAAAATAAAATTTCAGCATCTAATTGGCTGAACAAAAAGAAGGCCATAGAACGAGCTCTTACTGACTTAATGCTGGCGACATTTATTGTCACCACTTTTAACGGAGGGGGAACCGCCATTTGGGTTATTGGGTGGATTGCTTCTTAGCTCCCCTCTGCTGCTCATCACCAGAAGCCTCTCTCTTTCTTGAGGCCGCCTCAAACTCCATTTCGGAATCAGAACTTCGCTCCGAAGAAGCTCCAGATGAAGAGATATCCCAATTAGAGGACCTATAACGGTTGGAGACAGGCACTGGAGCCTGTTCTGTCCTCACCACCTGCTTCTTCCGCTTCCCAACCTTCCTTCTCTGTTCCAGGTACTGCAGGTCAGCTTCAGAGATGCCCTCATCTCCTGTTTTTTTCTTTGGAGTCTCTACAGAAGACTCCTTTACAGAGGAAGAAGCGACCTTTTTAGTACCCACTACCACTGCTGGTGGGGGGGGGTGCTCCCTTTGAGTCAGACTTAGGAGGGGTAGACTCCTGGGGGGTAACTGACTCGGGGGGCACAGACTTGGAAGGTTCTGACACATGAGGAGAGGGTACAGTAGGCTGGGGGGACACAGAGACAGATACAGAAGGAATACTTACAGACACAGGAGGGGTGGCCACAGGAACTGGAGAGGGATCCTGAGCAGGACCAGGGGAGTCGGTCACCGCAGAGGAGGATGGTACACCAGGGGCATCACCCTCCATCCCGTCCAGCCTTGACATGTCATCAATTACCTCCTTCTCCATATTGTGCCAGGCTTCAGGACACCTGCTGTAGGGGTGGCCAAGGCGCAGGCACAGGTTGCACCTGATCATCTCGGTGCAGTCCTTAGCCATATGACCCTGACCCCGACACACTGAACATATCAAGGCTGAACAGGAAGAGCTCAAATGCCCCTTTTCTCCACAGCGGTGACACAGCTTCGGCTGACCAGGGTAGAAAATAGTCATCCTATCCCTCCCTATAAAAGCTGAGGAGGGCAGGTGACGGACAACATTCCCATCCCTGGCCAACCTGACTGTAACCGACCAACCCCCAGTCCAGATGTTACGCTCATCAAGGATTTTGCTGGGCTTAGTCAAAACCTCACCATAGTTCCTTAACCAGACCTCTAGGTCCCGAGCAGGAACACTCTCATTAGTGAGTATGATGGTTATCTTTTTCACCGTTGACCTTTGCGAAACCGCAACTGGGGCCAGATCTTCCCATTCAGGTCTTGACCTGCACCGAGCCTCATATCGCTCCCAGAACAGGTCAAGACCCTCTGGCCTGGTGAAACTAATGGTATAATCCCGTGTCCCAGCTACATGTATTAGAGCATACAGGTCATTTGCCCCAAAACCCATCTCCAAAATCAAATCCACCACTGCACGCCGTGCTGGAGGGATCGCACCACCTTCCCCATTTGAGAATTACCACATTTCTTCTCGGACCCCCAGCAGAAGCCAGAGACCCAAGACCAGATCCCGGGGTGCCCAAAGTGGTAGGCTGCAGGGGAAACCCCGATTGGGGGCTGAGCTACCAGGAGCAGAGCGTACCACCTGAGCAAACGTGGGTTTATCAGGGCCAAGGCCCCACACTGAAGTTACAGCAGTCTGTACATTACTATTATTATTCACTGCTTGAACAGAGTTGGTAGGACTGTCCATCACACTTGTACTGGGACCATTGTTCATCACACTTGTACTTGGGATGATTTTTATCAGTCACACAAACATTCACATTCTTATCAGGAATAGTCACAGTTTCTGCTGCAATGCCAGCTGTCTCCTGAAGCTGTGCTGTAGAGTCTTCAGCAGGTTTGGGGCAAACAGCTTCAGATTCAGCTAAATGGGGGTTAATAGGCTCTGCTGAATGTTGCAGTTCATCTGCAGGAATGTCATTTTTTAAATGCAAACTTTGCTGTACTGCAGCATCAGCAGGCACAGCATTGCTACACATAGGACTAGCAGCCTGATTGTCACTGGGTACATTGTCAGTATCAGTCACAAAACTGTTTTATGCACCACATGGGGCTTGACGGGCTTTACCTTGTCAGGCACATTATCTGTTATGTCCTCCTCATGGAACACCAGCTGATCACCCCGCAAAGGAGACTCCATTGCCTGGATTACCTTGAGCATGCCTCCTGAGTCCTGGGAAGGCATGGGGCTGCTTACCTCTCCCTGAGGGGACAGGGGGTCTGAACTGGGGGTCTCCTCCTCCACCTCCATCTTTGTCATCCTGGCAAACCTTCTGTCATTGCAGAATTTTTCTTTGAAGGGCCCATCTCTGCCTTCCATCATGGCCACAATGGTCTCCTGGTGTTCCACCCGGACCTTGGCCAGTTGGATCTCCGGATCCATGGATCCACGTTTCTGGCTATGTAAGCCCTCACGCTGCCTTCTCAGGCGCTTCACCTCGGCTCTGAGCTTGTACAGCTTGTCTCTTTCTCTATTCAGGACTTTAATCCCGGCCACCACTCGCTCCCGGATGGCCTCTGAGCCTTCATCTTCACCAGGGGCAGAGAGATCCCCAGCCATGGCTTGTGCAGGAGCAGGCATGTTACCTGATGGCCCAGGAGATGGCTGGGAGCTTCCAGCAGGAGAGGCCCTGCTGGCCTCCATGGCTTCCCCAGAAAGGGGCCAGGAGAGCTGGGATAGATTTCCTCACCACTCCCCTCTCACACGGATCTGCAGCAGCTCCAGAGAGACAGCCTCCTCCTGACACACCTGTGCTCCAATGATGGGTGGGGCACTATTCCCCCCACTGACACCAATGATGGGGCACTATTCCTCCCACTGACACCAATGATGGGGCACTATTCCTCCCACTGACACCAATGATGGGGTACTATTCCTCCCACTGACACCAATGATGGGACACTATTCCCCCCACTGACACCAGTGATGGGGCACTATTCCTCCCACTGACACCAATGATGGGGCACTATTCCCCTTACTGACACAATGATGGGGCACTATTCCTCCCACTGACACCAATGATGGGGCACTATTCTCACCACTGACACCAATGATGGGGCACTATTCCTCCCACTGACACCAATGATGGGGCACTATTCCTCCCACTGACACCAATGATGGGGTACTATTCCTCCCACTGACACCAATGATGGGGCACTATTCCCTTACTGACACCACTGATGGGCACTATTCCTCCACTGACACCAATGATGGGGCACTATTCTCACCACTGACACCAATGATGGGGCTACTATTCCTCCCACTGACACCAATGATGGGGCACTATTCCTCCCACTGACACCAATGATAGGGCACTATTCCCCCCACTGACACCAATGATGGGGCACTATTCCCCTTACTGACACCAATGATGGGGCACTATTCCTCCCACTGACACCAATGATGGGGCACTATTCTCACCACTGACACCAATGATGGGGCACTATTCCTCCCACTGACACCAGTGATGGGGACACTATTCCTCCCACTGACACCAATGATGGGGCACTATTCCCACCACTGACACCAATGATGGGGCACTATTCCTCCCACTGACACCAATGATGGGGCACTATTCCTCCCACTGACACCAATGATGGGGCACTATTCCCCTTACTGACACCAATGATGGGGCACTATTCCTCCCACTGACACCAATGATGGGGCACTATTCTCACCACTGACACCAATGATGGGGCACTATTCCTCCCACTGACACCAATGATGGGGCACTATTCCTCCCACTGACACCAATGATAGGGCACTATTCCCCCCACTGACACCAATGATGGGGCACTATTCCCCTTACTGACAACAATGATGGGGCACTATTCCTCCCACTGACACCAATGATTGGGCACTATTCCTCCCACTGACACCAATGATGGGGCACTATTCCCCTTACTGACACCAATGATGGGGCACTATTCCCACCACTGACACCAATGATGGGGCACTATTCCCACCACTGACACCAATGATGGGGCACTATTCCCCCCACTGACACCAATGATGGGGCACTATTCCCCCCCTGACACCAATGATGGGGCACTATTCCCCCCCCTGATACCAATGACGGGGCACTATTCCCCCCCTACTGACACCAATGATGGGGCACTATTCCCCCCACTGACACCAATGATGGGGCACTATTCCTCCACTGATACCAATGATGGGGCACTATTCCCCCACTGACACCAATGATGGGGCACTATCATTGACACCACTGTTTTTCCAAATGCAATTCTTTTGAAAAAATACACTTTACTGAATTTGAATGCAAAAAAAAAAAACACAAAACATAACACATTTTTTTTTAGAAAATATGAAATATGATGTTACGCGAGTAAGTAGATACCTAACATGTCATGCTTTAACATCTGTGGCGATCCCTCACGTGTGGTGTGATCGCTGTGTACGTATGCGTGCGTGACGTATGTATGCATTCGCTTCTACGCACAAGCACAGGGGGGGTGGGGGCGCTCTCATTTTTTTTTCTTATTTAATTTATTGGGGGGTTTTCTTTGTTTTATTTACACTGTACTTTGCATTTTTTTTTATCACTTTTATTCCTATTACAAGGAATGTAAACATCCCTTGTAATAGAAATAAAGGATGACGGGTCCTCTTTATGGAGAAATCTGGGGTCTGCAAGACCCCAAATCTCTCCTCTACCTTCAAAAGCAAAAGATCAAAAACATATTTTCCTTCTGCCCTAGCCGGGAAAGTAACGTCATGACATCACTCTGGTCCTCCAAGATCATAGAGGTGATCAGAAATGGCCTCTATGGTCAACCACGTGAACCATCGGATCATTTCCCGGGGCGCACCAGTAAAAACGATAAACCAGAGAAACACTGGCAGGTGCTGGAAGGGGTTGGGGGAGGGAGGACCCTTCTTCCTGCTGCTTCTGAAAGCGATCCGGAGGCTTATTAGCCGCTCGGACCGCTTTTATGAAAAAGAGAATTGCTGGCTGAAAACAAATATCCCGTGGTTATGGCTGATGGCCTAATCTATAACCCCAGTAAAATCGCTTCAAAGCCGCAACGTATATTTACGCCTTGCCGTCGGGAAGTGGATAATATGAAGATAGTCGCAATGTAGCGATCTGTTACGGTTGTTACATTGTAATTCCCCGGCGCCCCATAATAGGCGTGATCTCGGGTAATCGTATCGGCTTGTCAGATTTCTCCGCCTCTCGCGGTGAACACGGCCGCGGCTAATATCACCTTCCGGTGCGCCGTCCATCTTTATCTCTGAGCCGCAGCCTTCTCAGCGTTGCGTCATTCTCGGATTTCGTGCGTTGCGCGTATTAGTCACCCCGCAAGAATAAATGTAGCGGGTTAAACGCTGTAATGCCACAGGGCCCGTTTTCATTTAATAATAATGATAGCTTCCTCCAGCCTTTTCATCGGCGGTGGAAGGCGCCCCCCTCCCCCCCCCACCATACTTAGTCATTTCATCCTATTTCCGAACGTGTGTGGAAAGCCGAAAGCAAACAAGAACGCGGGAAGAATTAAAGAGGGGAATGTGAGCGCGGCGTAATAACACTCTTCAAATTGACAACAAAATTACAGGGAAGGGAACAATCAGCGCGGGAGAGGGGTTTTTTATTTTTTTTCTACGGGACAATAAGACGCGTATTTTTACTCCGGGGTCGCGGGAGGCGCCGATAGCGAATTGTTAGAAAGGTCGATGGGAATTGCTGTTTTCTTAATGGAGTTGACGCTTTAACCCTCGTAGGGAACAGACGCATTAAGGAATACATAGGGGACTCGTCGTGATGAGAGCAAACGTCTGTCCGTGCGCGGCGAGCCGGTGGCGTCTTCGTGGCGCTTCACTAATATTATTCCGTCCAATCATCACTCAGCGCCAGCAATACAATAATCAGCCAAATGTCCCCCATTATTATCTATTGTCACCTAACATGATATTACCTGTCCCTGCGTCTGTATCAAGCATTGGAGGAGCAGCATCCGGATTATTGTGCAACACTTCCATCTATATACAGTGCCTTGAAAAAAGTATTCATACCCCTTGAAATTCCCACATTTTGTCATGTTACAACCAAAAACGTAAATGTATTTTATTGGGATTTTATGTGATAGACCAACACAAAGTGGCACATAATTGTGAAGTGGAAGGAAAATGATAAATGATACAAATAAATATGTGAAACGTGTGGGGGGGGGGGGGGACATTTGTATGGCGCCCCCCGGAGTCAATACTTTGTAGAACCCCCTTTCTCTACAAGTCTTTTTGGGGATGTCTCTACCAGCTTTGCACATCTAGAGAGGGACATTTCTGCCCATTCTTCTTCTTTGTAAAATATCTCAAGCTCTGTCAGATTGGATGGAGAGCGTCTGTGATCAGCAATTTTCAGGTCTTGCCACAGATTCTCAATGTGATTTAGGTCTGGACTGTGACTGGGCCATTCTAACACATGAATATGCTTTGATCTAAACCATTCCATTGTAGCTCTGGCTGGATGTTTCGGGTCGTTGTCCTGCTGGAAGGTGAACCTCCGCCCCGGTCTCAAGTCTTTTGTAGACTCTAACAGGTTTTCTTCTAAGATTGCCCTGTATTTGTCTCCATCCATCTTCCCATCAACTCTGACCAGCCTTCCCTGTCCCTGCTGAAGAAAAGCATCCCCACCACATGATGCTGCCACCACCATGTTTCACGGTGGGGATGGTGTGTTCAGGGTGATGTGCAGTGTTAGTTTTCCCCACACATAGCGTTTTGCTTTTAGGCCATAAAGTTGAATTTTGGTCTCATCTGACCAGATCACCTTCTTCCACATGTTTGCTGTGTCCCCCACATGGCTTCTCACAAACTACAAACAGGACTTCTTATGACTTTCTTTCACCAATGTCTTTCTTCTTGTCACTCTTCCATAAAGGGCAGATTTGTGGAGAACACGACTAATAGTTGTCCTGTGGACAGATTCTCCCACCTGAGCTGTGGATCTCTGCAGCTCCTCCAGAGTTACCATGGACCTCTTGGCTCTTCTCTGATGAATGCTCTCCTTGCCCGGCCGGTCAGTTTAGGTGGACGGCCATGTCTTGGTAGGTTTGCAGTTGTGCCATACTCTTTCCATTTTCCGATGATGGATTGAACAGAGCTCTGTGAGATGTTCAAAGCTTGGGAGATTTTTTTATAACCTAACCCTGCTTTATACTTCTCCACAACTTTATCCCTGACTGTCTGGTGTGTTCCTTGGCCTTCATGATGCTGTTTGTTCACTAAGGTTCTCTAACAAACCTCTGAGGGCTTCACAGAACAGCTGTATTTATACTGAGATTAAATGACACACAGGTGGACTCTATTTACTAATTAGGTGACTTCTGAAGGCTATTGGTTCCCCTAGATTTTAGTTAGGGGTATCAGAGTAAAGGGGGCTGAATACAAATGCCCCCCCCCCCCCCCCCACAGTTTTCACATATTTATTTGTATCATTTATAATTTTCCTTCCACTTCACAATTATGTGACACTTTGTGTTGGTCCAACACATAAAATCCCAATAAAATACATTACATTTTTGGTTGTAACATGACAAAATGTGGGAAATTTCAAGGGGTATGAATACTTTTTCAAGGCACTGTAGAGGTCACAGACTCCCCCTGACAATGACTTCATCTGCTTTTCTCTCCAGAAGGACAGCGCCATCTTTCTTCAGGCATCACACATTTTTACCAGCTACTGGCTGCTGTTCTCAAATGTCTAACGTAGATCAGCTCCTCTCATCCTTCTGACTTGCTACAGAGTTGACAATGTTGCAGTCTAATTACTGGGGAGGGGAGACTAAGGAAATGCTTCTTCGTGCCTGCAGCAGATTGATGACATATTTACACTGTTCAAGAGATATCTTATATCTGTAGAGCGGTGATGTCACTCCTGTATAATATATCTTATATCTGGAGAGCGGTGATGTCACTCTGTATAATATTATCTTATATCTGGAGAGCGGTGATGTCACTCCTGTATAATATATCTTATATCTGGAGAGCGGTGATGTCACTCTGTATAATATATCTTATATCTGGAGAGCGGTGATGTCACTCCTGTATAATATAATGGTGTTGCTCTTATCTGGTTGGTGTGTTTAGTTCTGTGTTTAGATTTCCTATAAATAAAGCTTTTATCATAGTCGGGCCCCGGGGCCCTGCACTCCTTTTATCCCCATATATGGAGCACACATGCAGTAAACACGTCTGGTTCCTGGCAGAGAGATTACAGGGCAGTCTGTGTGTTCTGACACTTCAATGGAGAAATGTAAATCATGCCGGGTTAGTGAATTATGAAGGGGGGGCTGGAGGGTCTATGGAGGGGGGGGGCTGGAGGGTCTATGGAGGGGGGGGCTGGAGGGTCTATGGAGGGGGGGGGCTGGGAGGGTCTATGGAGGGGGGGGCTGGAGGGTCTATGGAGGGGGGGGGCTGGGGGGTCTATGGAGGGGGGCTGGAGGGTCTATGGAGGGGTGGGGGCTGGGGGGTCTATAAGGGGGGTGTCTATGGAGGGGGGGCTGGAGGGTCTATAGAGGGGGGGGCTGGAGGGTCTATGGAGGGGGGGCTAGGGGGGTCTATGGAGGGGGGGCTGGGGGGTGTCTATGGAGGGGGGCTGGGGGTGTCTATGGAGGGGGGCACACATTTCCAGCTCCTGAGGGCACAACACCTGATTATGATTCGGGGTTCACAGACAAACATTAGGGGGGAGGGGAGGGTCAGGCGATGTAAATATCAATCAGAGAAAACCTTCACAAGGCTCATGAACACCAATAAAGAGGACCTGTCTCCTCAATGTAGACGATATTCCTGCAGACTGATGTGGAATGTGAGCGCCATCCGCTGGTTGCATCGACTTTCTGAGAATGATTTGTGGTGTTTCTCTGTCTTCTTGTTCCAGGAGGAATGTCAGAACTACATCCGAGTCCTGATAGTGACGGGAAGAGAGTGTTCACCTGCGGGACCAACGCCTTCTCACCGGTGTGCACAAGTCGCCAGGTAATCCCTACGTGACGTGTCCGCGCCATGATGGGAACGAGGAACTCTTTTGTTATACCCCCCATACATTGTCCTATAATGGAGTCACCAAAGTATAGCATTATGAGGGGTTCCCACCATCCCTGTGCTGAGTTCCCGGGTCTGTACACCCCATGTGCCCATTATGAGGGGTTCCCCACCATCCCTGTGCTGAGTTCCCGGGTCTGTACACCCGCTGTGCCCATTATGAGGGGTTCCCACCATCCCTGTGCTGAGTTCCCGGGTCTGTACACCCGCTGTGCCCATTATGAGGGGTTCCCACCATCCCTGTGCTGAGTTCCCAGGTTTGATATGCTGTCAGAGGAGGAGGTGGGGGGGGGGGGGGGGTGATGAGTGGAGGTGAGTGGGGACTTTACCTTTGCTATGATATCGGGGGGGAGGTCGGGGCAGGTGATAAGTGGGGTGATCAGGGACTTTGCCCTTGATATGATTTCGGAGGGGATCAGGGACTTTTATATGATGTCAGAATGTCAGGGGAGGTCAGGGGGCGAGTGATGAGTGGAGGTGATCGAGGACTTTGATATGATGTTGTGGAAGGTCTGGGCAAGCGATTGGTGGAGGTGATCAGAGACTTTTCCTTTAATATGATGTCGGATGAGGTCGGGGAGGGTGATGAGGGGGGTGATGGGGACTTTGCCTTTGATTTGATGTGGGATGAGGTTGGGGCGAGTGATGAGGGAGGTGATCGGGGACTTTGCCTTTGATTTGATGTCGGAGGAGGTCGGGGCGGGCGATGAGGGGAGGTGATCGGGGACTTTGCCTTTGATTTGATGTGGGATGAGGTTGGGGCGAGTGATGAGGGGAGGTGATCGGGGACTTTGCCTTTGATTTGATGTCGGAGGAGGTCGGGGCGGGCGATGAGGGGAGGTGATCGGGGACTTTGCCTTTGATTTGATGTGGGATGAGTTTAGGGCGAGCGATGTTGGGTGGTGGTGATCGGGGACTTTGCAGGAACATTTCTCGCCTCTCTTGAAGGTCTTCGAGTCGCTCTGATTGGTGGTTCTCAACCCCGGTCCTCAAGTACCCCCAACAATCCATGTTTGGGAATTTCTCTTAGATATAATAGCTCTCCAATATACCAAGCCATTGGCTCTGATTTAAAGCACCTGTGCAAGATGAAGGAAAACCTGCAAACATGGCCTGTTGGGGGAACGAGGACCGAGGTTGAGAACCTCTGGTTGAGAACACGGAAAGCTCTGTCCGTGCGTCTTCTGCGTATTTCTGACAAAACAGCTGCATCCATTTAAACGTTCGTCCCCCCACCGTGCAGCATAAACAGATCACCGATAAGATATTCGCTATCGTCACCGCACATGGGGGGGAGGGGGGGCAGCCTTTCCATATAAAAGGATATTAAACCCTTTGTGGCCCCGGGGAGGAGAGTTGGCAGATTTTCCTGCCAGAGCCGCCCCCCCCCCTCCGCTCTGGGCGGTACGGGGTCACTTTAAGGGCGTTGCACCACCTGAGCGAACGTTCTTGAGTCGGCGCCAGCCAGAGAGCGTGAAGCGAGATTGCAGCGATTCGCACATTCCTGGGCTCTCCTGGCACAAGAGGGGCGGCGGCTCGCTTACAGAACACAGGGGGGGCACGGTGCGGGAGGGGGGGGGGTCCAGGGAAAAGTTTAATAACAATATGAAGAAGTTTTGTTACAAATGGATACTTTGATTTCCTGAGCACATTGACATACAATGGAACATTTGGAAATTGGATCTTTATGCTACAGTCAGAAGCTCGCTGCCACTTTCTATGATACAAATATATATATACATTTCTTTTTGCAATCCTGGCAACGGTACTCTCCTAAAATCCTAACCCCCCCCCCCCCCTCCTGTGATTGGTGCAAAAACCTAGCCCATCAGAGGTGGCAGATTTGCATTATGGCAGGTGGCACTCCGAGGACCCCCTGTCTTCTATCATAGGAAAGTGTACTGGCCCCCCCACAGCAGCTCAGATGGAGCCCCCCCGCCCCCCCCCCCCCCCCCAGTGTGACTCCCCCTGGCCCACCCCTTTCATTCACTGGATTTGATTCCTTTAAAAAATGAAGGCTCAGTGTCACATGTGGGCGTGGCTTATGCAAATGCTGCCGGGCTAGGAACACCCACTTCTCCAGACCCCACCTATTATGAGATAACTCCTCCCACTGCTTGCATGAGTACTGGGGGGTCTTTAAAGGGGGTACTGAGGCAGGGGGGGGGGGGGGCTGTGATGTTCTCAGGAAGCTATGTACAGCCCCCCTGCTGGCCCCTCCCACTAGCCATGATCTGCCTGCATTGCATAGATAAGTACAGAGACCCGGTGATGACATCACTGTGTCTAAAATAAAGTATGTAATGAAAACGGAACGTTTTTTTTTTTCATTAGAATTATATAAGGGGGGAAGAGGAACCAGGAAATTTGAGCAGGTTAAACTTCCACCTTAAAATGTGGGTGACCAGACCAGGACAAGGGTGGGGGGCAGGAGAGGCGGCATCTCTGGGCACTGTAATATCATGTGAGGTGGGGGGATGCCAGGAGATTGGGGGGGGGGATTTGTGTTGGGGGGGGGCATCAGGGGGTAAGAATTGTTCTAGGAGGGGAAGTTTTGGTTTTGTGTGCTAGTAGTGGTGTTGTAGGGTAATTTGTGTTGGGAGGGGGGAAGAAGATTTGTCCTAGGAGGGGGATTTGGCTGGGTTCGGGCTTGGAAGAGGTAATATGGCAGAGGAGAATTGTGCTAGGAGGGGACATTTTTTTTTGGGGGGGGGTGGGATCTGTGCTAGTAGAGATGATTGGGGGTACTGTATTTGTGCCAGGAGGGGAAAATGGATAGATCATGCATTTTATGAATCTATCCATGGCTGCTGTAGCCACCCCCTATTCAGGCGTCCGGCCCCGTTTCGGACGTCTGAATTCCAGCGGCGGGGGGGGGGGGGGGGGGGTGCTTTTGAAGCACCTGATTGGAGCCATAGGCTCTAATAAGCTTCAAAAAATGTGAACTCGGAGTGCAGAGCATTGCGCTCGCAGTTCACCCAGGTGTGTTAGAATTCTAACACTGAACCACCTCTCAGCCAATCAGGAGGTGCGAATCTAATACCGGACACCTGATTGGCTGAAGGCACAGGCGATCCCATCGGCCGCCTAGCAAAACAGGAAGAAGAGACGCAGGGAGGACACAGAAGCCATCGCCGCGCTACCCGTCCCACAGCTCGTCGCTGTCACCCGCTGCTTGACCCGCCACCACGATGGGGTAAGTGCCGGGCAGACAGCGGGCAATCGGGCGGGGGAGGGGCACAGTGGCTGCATATTATGGGCACAGAGGCAGCATATGATGGGCACAGTTGGCTGCATTTGCTGTGCACAGTGGCTGCATATTATGGGCACAGTTGGCTGCATATGATGGGCACAGTTGGCTGCATATGATTGGCACAGTTGGCTGCATATGATTGGCACAGTTGGCTGCATATGATTGGCACAGTTGGCTGCATATGATGGGCACAGTTGGCTGCATTTGCTGTGCACAGTTGGCTGCATATTATGGGCACTGTTGGCTGCATATGATGGGCACAGTTGGCTGCATTTGCTGGGCACAGTGGCTGCATATGATGGGCACAGTTGACTGCTTATGATGGGTGCAGTGGCTGCACATGATAGGCACAGTTGCTTGCACACGATGGGCACAGTTGCCTGCACACGATGGGCACAGTGGCTGCACATGATGGGCACAGTGGCTGCACATGATGGGCACAGTTGCCTGTACATGATGGGCACAGTGGCTGCACATGATGGGCACAGTGGCTGCACATGATGGGCACAGTGGCTGCACATGATGGGCACAGTGGCTGCACATGATGGGCACATGGTGGGCACAGTAGCTGCATATGATGGGCACAGTTGGCTGCATTTGCTGTGCACAGTTGGCTGCATATGATGGACACAGTTGGCTGCATATGATGGGCACAGTTGGCTGCATATGATGGGCACTGTGGCTGCATATGATGGGCACAGTTGGCTGCATATGATGGGTGCAGTGGCTGCACATGATGGGCACAGTTGCTTGCACACGATGGGCACAGTTGCCTGCACACGATGGGCACAGTTGCCTGTACACGATGGGCACAGTTGCCTGTACACGATGGGCACAGTTGCCTGTACACGATGGGCACAGTTGCCTGTACATGATGGGCACAGTGGCTGCACATGATGGGCACAGTGGCTGCACATGATGGGCACAGTTGGCTGCATATGATGGACACAGTTGGCTGCATATGATGGGCACAGTTGGCTGCATATGATGGGCACTGTGGCTGCATATGATGGGCACAGTTGGCTGCATATGATGGGTGCAGTGGCTGCACATGATGGGCACAGTTGCTTGCACACGATGGGCACAGTTGCCTGCACACGATGGGCACAGTTGCCTGCACACGATGGGCACAGTTGCCTGTACACGATGGGCACAGTTGCCTGTACACGATGGGCACAGTTGCCTGTACATGATGGGCACAGTGGCTGCACATGATGGGCACAGTGGCTGCATATGATGGGCACAGTTGGCTGCATATGATGGGCACAGTTGGCTGCCATTTGATATTTTTGTTTCAGTATTTTTCAGTATTTTTCTGAATTTTTCATTTCGTTTGCGCCCCCAAAAATTTTGAACACCAGCCGCCACTGTTGCCCATTAGGGTGAGGGTGTGGGGAGGGGGGGGGGGGGTCCTCTCTGTTGCCAATGAGGAGGAGCCTCATGAGCTTTGGATTGTCCAACAATCTGTGTTTTCTGCTTTATTTCAGGTGGGGAACATCAGCCGAGTCATTGAGAAGATAAATGGTGTAGCGCGTTGCCCGTACGACCCTCGCCACAATTCCACCGCCGTCATCACATCCAGGGGCGAGCTGTACGCCGCCACCGTCATCGACTTCTCCGGCCGGGACCCGGCCATCTACCGCAGCCTGGGGAGCGTCCCTCCGCTCCGCACCGCGCAGTACAACTCCAAGTGGCTGAACGGTGAGCTCATTAAAGAGTACCTGTCACCCGGAGGCAAGGATCGGATTCTGATTGGACGGTCAGGAAGGACTCTGAGCCTTAAGGGGCCAATTCACACTATGTGCGGGGACAAGACGTTCTACCGCAAGGGGGTACCGCATGGTAAAACGCCTGTCACCGCAGGGACAAATCGGAAATTATTGTTTCCTGTGTGTCCCATTCACACTGCAATGCAGCCTATTGCTGCGCTAAAATGCAGGCATGCCGCAGACATTTTATCGCAGCGCAGCGGCCCAAATCGCTCTGCAGTCTCAGACAGTGGAGCATGACGCCCGACATTGCAGTGAATGAAGTGTATGTTTTGTACGCCTTCAATAAAGTTTGTACAAACAAAAAAAAGGGGGGAGTGGTGCAATGCGCCAAATCACAGCCACATCCTGTGAGCAAAATCGCACACCTACTTACACTTTGTTATGCACATAGTTAACCCCTTGATTGCCCTTCTGATCGCCTCTGTCACCCATTAGTGTCACTAATACATTATAATCACTAGCAACATCAGTGTCAGTGTCACTCCCTACCAGCGTCAGTTAGCACCAGATTGTCCGCCACACTATCACAGTCCCACTATAAGTCCCCTTTCACACTGCGGTGCTTTTCAAGCGTTTTAGCACTAAAAAATAACTTTGAAAAGCCCGAGTGCGTTCACACCGAGGCGGTGCGCTTGCAGGACAGGGAAAAAGTCCTGCAAGCAGCATCTTTGGGGCGTTGGAGGTGCGGGGCGTATACAGCGCTCCTAAACCGCCCCCCTGCCCATTGAAATGAATGGGCAGCGCTGCCGAAGCGCATGTAAATCGCTGCAAAACGGGCGCTATTAACCCTTTTCTCTGCAGCTAGTGGGGGATTAAAAGCGCCCAACTAGAGGTCGAAAAGTGCCGCCATAACAGAGGTAAAGCGCCGGGAAAAACTAGCGCCGCTTTACCGCTAACGCCCGCACCGCCCCAGCGTGAAAGGAGTCTACACCGCTGATCATCACCATTACTAGTATAGTGTCTAGAGCTGCAGAAATTCCGGTTTCTATAGTTTGGAGACTCTAAAACTTTCACACAATCCAATCAATATAATCAATATTCACTTATTGGGATTTTCTTATATTAAAGAAATGTAGCAGAATACATATTGGCCAAAATTTATGAAGACATTTGATTTTATTGGAGACGTTTTATAACAGAAGGTAAAAAAATATTGTTTGTTTTTTTTTTTTTCTACATTTTTTCCCTTATTTCATTTATATAATAAAAAAATTAAAAAAACCCCCAGAGGTGATCAAATCCCACTAAATGAAAGCTCTAGTTCTGTGGAAAAAATATAAAAATGTCATTTGGGTCATTAATAGGTGCTTTGTATCTCTCTATCTCCTGTCGGATCAGTCTTTATAAACAATGTTACTTTGTATCTCTCTAACTCCTATCTGAGCAATGTTTATAAACAATGTTACTTTGTATCTCTCTATCTCCTGTCTGATCAATGTTTATAAACAATGTTACTTTGTAGCTCTCTATCTCCTGTCTGATCAATGTTTATAAACAATGTTACTTTGTGTCTCTTTAACTCCTATCTGAGCAATGTTTATAAACAATGTTACTTTGTGTCTCTCTATCTCCCGTCTAATCAATGTTTATAAACAATGATACTTTGTATCTCTCTAACTCCAATCTGAGCAATGTTTACAAACAATGTTACTTTGTATCTCTCTATCTCCTGTCTGAACAATGTTTATAAACAATCTTACTTTGTATCTCTCTATCTCCTGTCTGATCAATGTTTATAAACAATGTTACTTTGTGTCTCTTTAATTCCTATCTGAGCAATGTTTATAAACAAAGTTACTTTGTGTCTCTCTATCTCCCGTCTAATCAATGATTATAAACAATGTTACTTTGTATCTCTCTATCTCCTGCCTGATCAATGTTTATAAACAATGTTACTTTGTGTCTCTGTAACTCCTATCTGAGCAATGTTTATAAACAAGGTTACTTTGTGTCTCTCTATCTCCCATCTAATCAATGTTTATAAACAATGTTACTTTGTATCTCTCTATCTCCTTTCTGAACAATGTTTATAAACAATCTTACTTTGTATCTCTCTCTCTCCTGTCTGAACAATGTTTATAAACAATGGTACTTTGTATCTCTGTATCTCCTGTCTGATCAATGTTTATAAACAATCTTACTTTGTATCTCTCTCTCTCTCTCCTGTCTGAACAATGTTTATAAACAATGGTACTTTGTATCTCTGTATCTCCTGTCTCAACTATGTTTATAAACACTGTGTCAGACGGTCCATTTATGTGACAGCTGCAGCTTCTACTGCTTTTGCATTTACACAGCAACTGCCAACTGTCATTTTGACAGCCTGAGCTTCTGACAAATGTTGGGGTAAAGGTTGTCACATGAACAGGTGTCCCCATCGGAACATGCCCCCTCACTTCCTGTTTTGGTGGCAACTGTAAACGTTTAGATAACTGTATACATTTTTTGGAATTTCCATCACTTTCTGTCCTGGTGGCAAAGTTCACCAGAATAATTGGAGAAGGTGACTCTGGTCCTCATTGACCAAAAAACGAGGCCAGGAAGCAGGAGGGGGTTAGGACCGACCTTGACTGAAATACCCGGAATAGTGAACGTTTTTTTTGTGGCAGGAGGAAAATTTTAGGTCCCCTAAACTCACTGCCTGTTTCTTTCAGAACCCAATTTTGTGGCCGCCTACGACATCGGCCTGTTCACCTACTTCTTCTTCCGGGAGAACGCGGTGGAGCACGACTGCGGCAAGACGGTGTACTCGCGGGTGGCGAGGGTCTGTAAGAACGACTTCGGGGGGCGTTTTCTGCTGGAGGACACCTGGACGACGTTCATGAAGGCGAGGCTGAACTGCTCCCGCTCGGGAGAGATCCCCTTCTACTACAACGAGCTGCAGAGCACCTTCCTTCTCCAGGAGCAGGACCTCATCTATGGTGTCTTCACCACCAACGTGTGAGTACCAAGCCCCGCCCTCAGAGCTCTACACCAATGAGGGTGAGCTAAGGGTCCACCCCAAACCCTTCCAACACATTCTATCCAGAATTACAGTCTCTTTTTCGGCTGGAGTTTGTGGTAGGGGAACTACAAGTCCCAGCATGGTCTGTGCAGCAGAGGAAGCCAATTCCTTAAACACAGACCACTATGGCCTACAAATGGGTCTTCTTCAGGACAGAGCACTCAATATACACCTGGCAAAGGATTTGTGTTCCTGTCCATCCAGACCTGGGATTTACACAGCTCTACCACACAACACACAGCCCTGTATGGCAGGCAAGGAGACTTGATCTTCCTCTGCTGCAGTTTAGTAACAATTACCAGTCTTGTCCCTCCCAAAGCGTGTGATTGGACAATGAGAGGAGAAGCAGCAGACTGATGAGCTCATCTCTTCATCACTCTGCCCTCTCCTCAGCACAACTGATCTGTCTCTTGTGCTGCTTCTTTCTCCCCCAGTCTGAGCCCTGCTGTACAGGGACTGCAAGAGTCTGGTGCCGGATTAAATCCAGTTTCCTACATTGTCTGTATTTAAAAAAAAAATATTTTTAAGGCTGTATTAATACAGATCTGCATTAATTTAGGTCAATGGCATGTTGCCGTTAAAAAAAGTAGACACTGGTTAGGGGATAACGAAAACATTCCACATTACAGAAATGCAAACACAAAATTACAACATCACACATCATTAGTTTGTGATGATGTTCCGACGCGTTTCGACCCATGTGGTCTTCTTCTTTATAGCAAACCAACCCCCCTGAAGAAGACCACATGGGTCGAAACACTGAAGAAATGACACTTGTCTACAATGTAAAGTAGTGAGTGTACAGCTTGTATAACAGTGTAAATTTGCTGTCCCCTCAAAATAACTCAACACACAGCCATTAATGTCTAAACCGCTGGCAACAAAAGTCAGTACACCCCTAAGTAAAAATGTCCAAATTGGGCCCAAAGCGTCAATATTTTGTGTGGCCACCATTATTTTCCAGCACTGCCATAACCCTCTTGGGCATGGAGGTCACCAGAGCTTCACAGGTTGTCACTGGAGTCCTCTTCCCCTCCTCCATGATGACATCACGGAGCTGGTGGAGGTTAGAGACCTTGCGCTCCTCCACCTTCTGTTTGAGGATCCCCCACAGATGATCAATAGGGTTTAGGTCTGGAGACATGCTTGGCCAGTCCATCACCTTTACCCTCAGCTTCTTTACCAAGGCAGTGGTGGTCTCGGAGGTATGTTTGGGGTGGTTATCATGTTGGAATACTGCCCTGCGGTCCAGTCTCTGAAGGGAGGGGATCATGCTCTGCTTCAGTATGTCACAGTACATGTTGGCATTCATGGTTCCCTCAATGATCTGTAGCTCCCCAGTGCCGGCAGCACTCATGTACCCCCAGACCATGACACTCCCACCACCATGCTTGACTGTAGACAAGACACACTTGTCTTTGTCCTCCTCACCTGGTTGCCGCCACACACGCTTGTCACCATCTGAACCAAATACGTTTATCTTGGTCTCATCAGATCACAGGACATGGTTCCAGTAATCCATGTCCTTAGTCTGCTTGTCTGCAGCAAACTGTTTGTGGACTTTCTTGTGCATCATCTTTAGAAGAGGCTTCCTTCTGGGATGACAGCCATGCAGACCAATTTGATGCAGTGTGCGGTGTATGGTCTGAGCACTGACAGGCTGACCCCCCACCCCTACAACCTCTACAGCAATGCTGGCAGCACTCATACGTCTATTTCCCAACCTCTTGATATGACGCCGATCACGTGACCTCAACTTCTTTGGTGGACCATGGCGAGGCCTGTTCTGAGTGGAACCTGTCCTGTTATACCGCTGTATGGTCTTGGCCACCGTGCTGCAGCTCAGTTTCAGGGTCTTGGCAATCTTCTTATAGCCTAGGCCATCTTTATGTAGAGAAACAATTCTTTTTTTCAGATCCTCAGAGAGTTCTTTGCCATGAGATGCCATGTTGAACTTCCAGTGACCAGTATGAGAGAGTGAGAGTGATAACACCATATTTAACACACCTGCTCCCCATTCACACCTGAGACCTTGTAACACTAACGAGTCACATGACACCGGGGAGGGAAAATGGCTAATTGGGCCCAATTTGGAGATTTTCACTTAGGGGTGTACTGACTTTTGTTGCCAGCGGTTTAGACATTAATGGCTGTGTGTTGAGTTATTTTGAGGGGACAGCAAATTTACACTGTTATACAAGCTGTACACTCACTACTTTACATTGTAGACAAGTGTCATTTCTTCAGTGTTGTCACATGAAAAGATAGAAGAAAAGATTTACACAAATGTGAGGGGTGTACTTACTTTTGTGAGATACTATGTAATTGTATTATGTTTGACTTTTTAAATGATATCATGAATTTAAATGAATATGAATTTAATTAATGGCACCTTTTTTTTCTACTGGCAAAACACGGATAACCCTATTTTTGGCCGATTATTTTTAGCGCCCGATATATCGGTGCATCTCTACTCCCTTTGCCTCCTGGGATAAGCACGTCACATATCCCAGGAGGCAGAGCCCTTTCATTGAAGAAATGAGGAGGGGGCGGTCCTAGTGTCCCATCACCGGGAGGGGTGTCGGCTGCCTGTCAATGACATCACAGTAAAACATGACCAAGCACTGCCAGAAAAGAAGAGGATCTCGGTTGGATCCGCTGGGTGGATGAGTATCTAAACTTAGCAGAACACACCACCAGGTAGGTAGGGGTTTTAAAAATAAAATGGGGGGGGGTGAAAGTGTCAAAATCCTCTTTAACACGTTCCCTCAGTCAGTGTTGGTTCTGTGCAGAGACGGGGCTCGGGAAAGTCATTGTCTTCTTACACTTCAAAAGACAGGAAAGACATAGTCTGTACTGCAATTAGTTCTAAAGTAAAATTGCATTGGATTTAACTTTTGTGTCTTATTGTATAGTTTGGCTGCCTGTGGATGGTGACATCTAATGGTGGGTTTGGGCCACTGAAACTTGTTTACTATGTGATTTTGGTATCTTCCTCTGTCCTCCCCTCCTGTTTAAGACTAGTTAGTTCAGTCCAGCTAGACCCTCCCCACTTCTTTCCCTTAGTGAGTGTGAGTTATTTGCAGAGAAGGGATTTAGGAAAGTCATTGTCTTCCTACATTTTAAAAGACTGGAAAACATCCTATGTACTGCAATTACAGTGCCTTGAAAAAATCTTCATACCCCCTGAGATTTCCCACATTGTGTCATGTTACAACCAAACATGTAAATGTATTTTATTGGGATTTTATGTGATAGACCAACACAAAGTGACACATAATTGTGAAGTGGAAGGAAAATGATACAAATAAATATGTGAAAAGTGTGGGGGGCATTTGTATGGCGCCCCCCGGAGTCAATACTTTGTAGAACCCCCTTTCTCTACAAGTCTTTTTGGGGATGTCTCTACCAGCTTTGCACATCTAGAGAGGACATTTCTGCCCATTCTTCTTTGTAAAATATCTCAAGCTCTGTCAGATTGGATGGAGAGCATCTGTGAACAGCAATTTTTAAGTCTTGCCACAGATTCTCAATGGGATTTAGGTCTGGACTGTGACTGGGCCATTCTAACACATGAATATGCTTTGATGTAAACCATTCCATTGTAGCTCTGGCTGGATGTTTTGGGTCGTTGTCCTTCTGGAAGGTGAACCTCCCCCCCAGTCTCAAGTCTTTTGCAGACTCTAACAGGTTTTCTTCTAAGATTGTCCTGTATTTGTCTCCATCCATCTTCCCATCAACTCTGACCAGCTTCCCTGTCCCTGCTGAAGAAAAGCATCCCCACCACATGATGCTGCCACCACCATGTTTCACGGTGGGGATGGTGTGTTCAGGGTGATGTGCAGTGTTAGTTTTCCCCACACATAGTGTTTTCCTTTTAGGCCAAAAAGTTGAATTTTGGTCTCATGTGACCAGATCACCTTCTTCCACATGTTTGCTGTGTCCTCCACATGGCTTCTCACAAACTACAAACAGGACTTCTTATGACTTTCTTTCTCCAATGTCTTTCTTCTTGTCACTCTTCCATAAAGGGCAGATTTGTGGAGAACACGACTAATAGTTGTCCTGTGGACAGATTCTCCCACCTGAGCTGTGGATCTCTGCAGCTCCTCCAGAGTTACCATGGGCCTCTTGGCTCTTCTCTGATGAATGTTCTCCTTGCCCGGCCCGGTCAGTTTAGGTGGACGGCCATGTCTTGGTAGGTTTGCAGTTGTGCCATACTCTTTCCATTTTCCGATGATGGATTGAACAGAGCTCCGTGAGATGTTCAAAGCTTGGGAGATTTTTTTATAACCTAACCCTGCTTTATACTTCTCCACAATGTGCCACTTTGTGTTGGTCACATAAAATCCCAATAAAATACATTTACGTTTTTGGTTGTAACATGACAAAATGTGGAAAATTTCAAGGGGTATGAATACTTTTTCAAGGCTCTGTAGCTGAAGTAAAATTGCGTTGGATTCAACTTCTGTGTCTTATTGAAGAGTGAAGCTGCCTGTGGATGGTGCAGGTGACCATGTGGTTGGGACAGACTGGGTTTAGGGAGGAATGTCGATGTATAAAGTGCCATTTGAAACAAAACATCTGGCCCTGAAATCTTCACTGTCTTGAGTGCCCTTGTTGCATCACAGCTCGATATACTTCTATGGGACAGACATGGCCAGGACAGTGAGACTTGCGGCGCTGAATGTAAACAAGCACAGGAATGGCTGCTGTGGAGGTGAGTATGGGGGTGGGGGTTAGGTTAGGTCAGCTGAAGGGGAACAAAGGATAAAATACCGCCTCTGCACATAAATGCCCTATAGACTTCCATGGGACCGTCTCTGACCATCTCTGGCCTTGGACAAAACCCTATGGAAATCTATGGGGCACTAATGGGCAGACGCGGCCAGGACGGCGAGACTTGGGGCTCTGGATGTAGACAAGCACAGGAACGGCTGTTGCGGAGGTGAGTATGTTGGGGGGGGGGGTCTTAGGTTAGGTCAGGGGAAGGGGCACAAAGGATATAACACTGTGTCTGTGCTTTAGTGCCCCATAGACTTCTGTTGGCCTGTCTCTGACCATCTCTGGCCTTGGACACAACCCTATAGAAATCTATGGGGCACTAATGGGCAGACGCGGCCAGGACGGTGAGACTTGGGGCTCTGGATGTAGACAAGCACAGGAACGGCTGTTGCGGAGGTGAGTATGTTGGGGGGGGGGTCTTAGGTTAGGTCAGGGGAAGGGGCACAAAGGATATAACACTGTGTCTGCCCATTAGTGCCCCATAGACTTCTATTGGCCTGTCTCTGACCATCTCCGGCCTTGGACACAACCCTATAGAAGTCTATGGGCACTAATGGGCAGACGCGGCCAGGACAGTGAGACCTGCTGTGATTGTAAACAAGAATAGAAGCCGCCGCTGCGAGTATAGGGGGGGGGGGGTTAGGTCAGGGGAAGGGGCACAAAGGCTAGAACAATGTGTCTGCACATAAGTGCCCCATAGACATCTATTGGCCCATCTCTGGCCTTGCACACAGCCCTATAGAATTCTATGGGGCACTAATGGGCAGACGCGGTCAGGACAAGGAAAGATGCAGCAATGGATGTAAACAAGCACAGGCATGGCTGCTGCGGAGGTGAGTATGTGGGGGGGGGGGGAGGGTGGGTCAGGGAAGGGGCACCGGAGGGTAAAATGCCCCGTCTGCACATTAGTGCCCCATAGACTTCCATGCCCAGAAGTTTTCAAGTGCACTTAAGCCCGAAATAGCGTTTGTTCGTTTTTTGGTTTTTTTAAAACATCTCTCAGTGTTGTTCGTTTTGTCCCCCAGAAGTCGCATTCATTAGGACAGAGCGCATTTTTGTTCCATCGATTGCTTGGCGGTTTTATGAAGCCGGATTGCGTTGTGTGGGTGGATTTTATTCAACATCTCGAGGCCGGGGCTCTGCTCTTCATTCAGACGCATTTTCAGTGCTTTTAACCAAGTACGACTCTCAGAAAAGGAAAAAAAAAAGCTACAAAAATAATACTTTAATTTTTTTTAATGCATACGGAATACGCCATCGGCTCATCGGAAACGGCGGCAGTATTGTGTGCCATAAACAAACGATTCGGCATGTGTCTCGGCGTGGATCAGGGTCAGGTTCGGGGGTTGGGCTGAGGGCTTATTCTGCATACCGATATGATCCACCAATCGATGCGACCAAACGGATCAAATCGCATTAGGACTGAACCCATGAGACGCAGTACCCAGCCAATAACGCAAAGAACCAATCAAGACACATTGATCGGCCAGTCTGGGAATGTATTGATCATTCCTTATCGATTGTATGTAGAGTCTGCGCTGTCAGAGAATTTATGGTAGGTACAGATTGATTATGTGAAGAAATGGCATGTTGATCGATTTTTCGATTGATATGAAAGATCGATTGGCAGCGAGGGGCGGATACGTCTGGGTGGAGTAGTTTGATCACCTAGCAAGGAATCTCTCTACTGCAATCGTAACTAACTGAATATAAATCACGAGACGTATAGAAGGCATCTGTTTGGTGATGGCCAACTTACTAGAGGGGACCTCAACTGTGGCCCTCTACATCCCCAGGGGCCCCACATAATGTTCAGCAAATGTAGCCTTTAGGAGATGGTCAGAGACTAAGGACATGCTACAGGTAAGGACTGGAGATATAAATATATATATCCAGTGCACCCCAGAACATCCTGCTTCATCTAGTGACCCCAATGTGACCCTATATGTGATATGACTTCCTTGGACCCCAAAATATCCTGTCATCTAGTGACCCCAATAAACCGCTGTGTGCCCTTTGACTCAGTTGCACCCCAAAACATCCTGTGACATCTAGTGACCCCAAGGCACCCATGTGTACCCCGTGACTCCAGTACACCCCAGAGCATTCTCTGGCATCTTGTTACCTCAGTGTGCCTCTGTGCACCCCATGACTCCAGTGCACCCCAGTACATCCTGTGCCATCTAGTGACCCCAATGTGCCTCTATATGTCAAATGAATCCCATGAACCCCCAGAACATGCTGTGTCTAGTGACCCCAGTGCGTCTTATGACTCCATTGCACCCCAAAACATCCTGTGACATCTAGTGACCCCTCCAATGTACTCCTGTGTGCCCTTTGACACAACTGTGTGTACCCCATAGCATCCTGTAGCATCTAGTGACCCCAATGTATCCCTATATATGATATGACTTCCATAAACCCCAGAACATCCTGTGTCATCTAGTGACCCCAGTGCACCCCTGTGTGCTCTAAAACTCCATTGCACCCCAAAAATTCTGTGACATCTAGTGACCCCCCCCAATGTACCCCTGTTTGCCCTGTGACACCAGTGCACCCCATAGCATCCTGTAGCATCTAGTAACCCCAATGTGCCCCTATATGTGATATGGCTCCCAAGAACCTCAGAGCGTCCTGGGTCACCTAGTGACCCCAATGTGCCCCTATATACAGGGCTTTTTTAAGGGTGGAACTTGGTGGAACTCAGTTCCACCACCTCTGGGTCAGACCCTTGGGGGGGGGGGGGGGGGTGTGCCTGCTCACCACAATCACTTGTAAACACAGAAGTCTGGTTTCTGAGTTTACAAGTGACAGCTCTGCACTCTGTGTGTAACCCCCTGAACTCTGCACTCTGTATGTAATGCAATCCTGGTGTTTAATGCCCCTTTAAGACCCTCCTACTGTTCGTGAAATTTGACTGGCCACACCCACTATTTGATGTGATTTGGAAGGTGTGTGTGGGGGATGGGTTTTGGGGAGTCGTGGTTGAGTTCCAGCACCTATTGTTTGAGAAAAAAAAGCTCTGCCTATATGTGATATGAACCCCAGAACATCCTGCATCATCTAGTGACCCCAATGTGCCCCTATATCACGTGATATGAACCCCAGAACATCCTGTGTCATCTAGTGACCCCAAAATGCCCTAATATGTGATATGAACCCCAGAACATACTGCATCATCTAGTGACCCCAATGTGCCCCTATATCATGTGATATGAACCCCAGAACATCCTGTGTCATCTAGTGACCCCAAAATGCCCCAATATGTTATATGAACCCTAAAACATACTGCATCATCTAGTGACCCCAATGTGCCCCTATATCATGTGATATGAACCCCAGAACATCCTGTGTCCCCCTTGCAGCGCTGCCAGTGCCGGGACAAGGTTATCTGGTGACCGGGGCAAAGATGCCAAACGGCGCTAAATTTTGGGTGTCTTTAGTTAGCCTTAAATACAGATTTCTTGTAAATATTTATATAATAACGGCTACATATATATTAACGGCTACATACAGAATGCCCAAAATGATTTATACTGAGAGAGAGATTTTTAGACATTTTGTAACTGACCTCAAAGGATATATAACCGATCGCACGCTTGGTCAGAAATGAATTCTTGCAGACTCTCACCTCCTTTGCAATCAAGACATGTAGCCTTAAAAATGTCCATTCCAGATTTGTAATGAGCCTGGGAAGTAGTAGAATTGTCCTGGTCTGGGGTCTTATCAGAGTTGCTGGATACTGATAATTAAACAGTAATCTTCCGCACTGATTGCAGACAGACCAAGACACAGAACAAGCCGACACTAACCCAGCTTGTTCTACAATTATAATTTAGCACTTCGCCTTAATGGCAGCTTCCATGGCTTGATTCAGGAACTTCTTAGCTGGCCTGGGGTGAGCTCTGGTGACCAGGGTCAGAGTATGGGGTAGTGTGAAAGCTGGGCAAGTTGCTGAAGAGCTTCTCCTGAGTGTTATGAGCATAGTGCAGCTCACAATCTGGCACCCCCTCTCCTCCCCGCCACGTCTGCAAGGACTGCTCATGGACACCAGTGTCTGTGTACAAACACCTTGCCGATTCCAGGGGGGTGGGGGCCCCCCTTGCCCCTACCTGTGGACGCCCATGCCCCATAGCATCCTGTAGCATCTAGTGACCCCAATGTGTCCTTATATATGATATGACTCCTATAAACCCCAGAACATCCTGTGTCATCTAGTGACCCCAATGTGCCCCTATATGTGATATGAATCTTATAAACCCCAGAACATCCTGGATCATCCAGTGACCCCAGTGCACCCCTGTGTGCTCTATGACTCCATTGCACCCCAAAAAAAATCCTGTGACATCTAGTGACCCCCTAATATACTCCTGTTTGCCTTGTGACACCACTACACCCCATAGAATCCTGTAGCATCTAGTAACCCCAACGTTCCTCTAAATGTGATATGACTCCCACAAACCTCAGAGCATCCTATATGCAGGGCTTTGTTTCAGGTGGAACTTGGTGGCTCAGACCCTGGGGGGGGGGGGGGGGGGGGGGCGGGGGGTGTCTGCTCACAACAAACACTTGTAAACACAGAAGTCCGGTTTCTGTGTTTACACGTGACAGCTCTGCACTCTGTGTGTAATGCAATCCTGGTATTTAATGCCCCTTTAAGACCCTCCTACTCTTTGTGAAATTTGACTGACCACACCCACTATTTGATGTAAATTTGGAAGATGTGTGTGGGGGAGGGGTTATGGGGGGTCGTGGTTGAGTTCGACCACCTATTGTTTGTGGAAAAAAAGCCCTGCCTATATGTGATATGAACCCTAAAACATCCTGTGTCATCTAGTTACCCCAAAATGCCCTTATTTGTGATATGACTCCCATGAACCCCAGAACATCCTGCATCATCTAGTGACCCCAATGTGCCCCTATATCATGTGATATGAACCCCAGAACATCCTGTGTCATCTAGTGACCCCAAAATGCCCCAATATGTTATATGACTGTAATGACTCCAATGAACCCCAGAGCATGCTGTGTCTTCCAGTGACCCCGATGTGCCCCTTTATGACTCCCATGAACCCCACAATGTCCTGTGTCATCTGGTGACCTTAGTGCACCCCTGTGTGCCCTGTGACTTCAATGACTCCAATGTACCCCAATACCCCCAACATCCATGACACCTGTCTCCCCCCCACAGTCTCTGGCATGCTCCATGGTTGTCCGGCCTCCTAAACTCCACCGACAGTCCCCTCTACTGACCCTGAGGCACGATCCCGCCATCACCTGGACCGTCCAATGTGCCCCTATATGTGATATGAATGAATCCCATGAACCCCAGAACATCCTGTGCCATCTAATGACCCCAGTGCATCCCCGTGCGCACTATGACTCCATTGCACCCCCAAACCATCCTGTGACATCTAGTAACCCCCCCCCAATGTACTTCTGTGTGCCCTGTAACTCCAGTGCACCCCATAGCAACCGTATCATTTAGTGACCCCTATATGTGATATGAATCCCACGTGCCCCAGAACATTCTGTATCATTTAGTGACCCCAAAATGCCCCCTATATGTGATATGCATAGGCGTGCGCAGCCTATTGCATTAGGGTGTGCACCCGAAAGCTCAAGCACACATACATATATATATATATATATATATATATATATATATATATATATATATATATATATATATATATATATATAGTCAAAAGTATTGGGACACCTGCCTTTACACACACATGAACTTTAATGCAGTCTTGGTCCATAGGGTTCAATATTGAGTTGGCTCCGCCCTTTGCAGCTATAAAAGCTTCACCTCTTCTGGGAAGGCCATCCACAAGGTTTAGGAGTGTGTCTATGGGAATGTTTGACCATTCTTCCAGAAGGGCATTTGTGAGGTCAGGCGCTGATGTTGGACAAGAAGGTCTGGATCGCAGTCTCCGCTCTAATTCATCCCAAAGATGTTCTATTGGGTTGAGGTCAGGACTCTTTGCAGGTCAGTTAAGTTCCTCCACCCCAAACTCGCTCATCCATGTCTTTATGGACCTTGCTTTGTGCACTGGTCCAAATCATTTGGTGGAGGTGGGATCATGGTGTGGGGGGAGCGGGGATTATGGTGTGGGGGGAGGGGGGATTATGGTGTGGGGGGGGGGATTATGGTGGGGGGTTGTTTTTCAGGGGTTGGGTTTGGCCCCTTAGTTCCAGTGAAGGGAACTCTTAAGGCGTCAGCATACCAAGACATTTTGGACAATTTCATGCTCCCAACTTTGTGGGAGGAGTTTGGGGACGGCCCCTTCCTGTTCCAACATAACTGCCCACCAGTGCACAAAGCAAGGTCCATAAAGACATGGACTTAGCAGGGCTGGTGGGAAATTAACTTCAAGTGCAATAATTCACATTATAACTGTAACTAAAACATATACAATTAAGTGTAACACTCTAAAAAATAAAAAATCCAAAGTGCTATAATGGTGGGAACCTCCCAACTAAAAAGTTGTTGCACTCAAAGGTAATTTGTATTGCAATCATCTGTAGAGGGGTTTCCACCATCCCTGCTAAGGCAGCACCGATGGGCACTGATAGGCAGCACTGATGGGCACTAATAGGCTGCACTGATTGGCAGCGTTGATGGGCACTAATTGGTAGCACTGATGTGCACTGATAGGTGGCACTGATAGGCAGCACTGATTGGCACTGATAGGTGGCACTGATATGCATCACTGATGGGCTCTTATTGGTAGCACTTATGGGCACTGATAGGCTCTGATTCGCAGCACTGATTGGCAGCACTGATGGACACTGATTGACACTGATAGGCAGCACTGATTGGAAGCACTGATGGGCACTGATAGGCAGCACTGATGGGCACTGGTAGGTGGCACTGATAGGCAGCACTGATGGGCACTAATTGTCAGCACTGATTGGCACTGATAGGCTGCACTGATAGGCACTGATATGCAGCACTGATGGGCACTGATAGGCAGCACCGATGGGCACAGATATGCAGCACTGATAGGCAGCATTGGTTGGCACTGATTTACAGCATTGGTTGGCACTGATAGGCAGCATTGGTTGGCACTGATAGGCAGCACTGTTTTGCACTGATAGGCAGCACTGGATGGCACTGATAGGCAGAATTGGTTGGCACTAATAAGCAGCACTGGCACAGATAGGCAGTACTGGTTGGCACTAATAGGCAGCATTGGTTGGCACTGATAAGCAGCACTGGCACTGATAGGCAGCATTGGTTGGCACTGATAGGCAGCACTGGTTTGCACTGATAGGCAGCACTGGTTTGCAATGGTTGGCACTGATAGGCAGAATTGGTTGGCACTGATAAGTAGCACTGGCACGGATAGGCAGTACTGTTTGGCACTGATAGGCAGCATTGGTTGGCACTGATTGGCAGCATTGGTTGGCACTGATTGGCAGCATTCGTTGGCACTGATAGGCAGCATTGGTTGGCACTGATTGGCAGCACTGATGGGCACTGACTGTCAGCACTGATGGGCACTAATTGTCAGCACTGATTGGCACTGATAGGCAGCACTGATGGGCACTGATATGCAGCACTGATGGGCACTGATATGCAGCACTGATGGGCACTGATTGGCAGCACTGATGGGCAGCACTTATGGGCACTGATAGGCAGCATTGGTTGGCACTGATTGACAGCATTGGTTGGCACTGATAGGCAGCACTGGTTTGCACTGATAGGCAGCACTGGTTGGCACTGATAGGCAGAATTGGTTGGCACTGATAAGCAGCACTGGTTGGCACTGATAGGCAGCATTGGTTGGCACTGATTGGCAGCATTGGTTGTCACTGATTGGCAGCATTGGTTGGCACTGATAGGCAGCATTGGTTGGCACTGATTGGCAGCATTGGTTGGCACTGATAGGCAGCATTGGTTGGCACTGATTGGCATCATTGGTTGGCACTGATAGGCAGCATTGGGTGGCACAGATAGGAGAGAGGGGGAGTTTCACATTCAGGAGATGGTGAGAATTGCCAGAGCTGTTCAGTGTATGAAACTGTCAGCTAATGACACTGCATGCAGGGAGAGACACCAGCTGTTAAAAGTCAGCGGTGATGCTGGTGGTGGGCGGGACTGAACAGTTACCAAACACCAGCCAATAGGATGGGTCTGGGCAGGCCGCTACATTTCTCTGGCTCCGCCCCCTCTTTGAAGCAGCCCAATCATTGGCTGGTGTTGGCGCTTGATCCCGCCCACCCCCAACATCGCGGCTGAGTTGTGATGACTTACAACTCAGCCGCGATGTCGGGAGTGGACGGGACCAAGCGCTATAAACACAAGCCAATGTTTGAGCTGCTTCAGAGATGGGGCGGGGCCACATAAATGTAGCGGCCGCCCAGACCCCATCCCATTGGCTGGTGTTTGATGGCCGTTCTGTCCCGCCCACCCCCGACATCACCCCGACATTTTGACAGCTGGTGTCTCTCCCTGCATGCAGTGTCATTATCTGACAGTTTCATACACTGAACAGCTCTAGCAATTCTCACGATCAGCTGCCTGTGAAACTGTTTCACAGGCAGCGCGGGCCACACACTCTCTTGGATGCAGCATTTTGGGGCAAATCTCTGGACACAGCACGGGGTGATTAGGGTGTGCCCAGGCACACCCGGCACACCCCGTGCGCACGCCTATGGTGATATGAATGTAATGACTCCCATGAACCCCAGAACATCATGTTTCATCTAGTGACCCCCAATGTACCCCTATATGTGATGTGGCTCCCATGAACCCCAGAACATCCTGTATCATCTAGTGACCCCCAATGTACCCACATATGTGATGTGACTCCCATGAACCCCAGAACATCCTGTATCATCTAGTGACCCCCAATGTACCCACATATGTGATGTGACTCCCATGAACCCCAGAACATCCTGTATCATCTAGTGGCCTTAAAATTGGCCTTAAAAAAATTGTCATTTAAAAATTTTTTTTTTTTAAATGGCCCATTAAGAGCTATGGGCAGAAGTGATGTTTTGACGTCTCTTCCGCCCTGCATTGTTATGGAGACAGGTTGGGGGGGGGGGAGCCATCCTCTCCTCACTCGTCTCCATGCCCAGCAAGGGTGAAGATCCGATCGGCTCCGCCGCCGCTGATGGATCCAGTGAGCGGCGGAGGGCACCGAAGCGCGGCGGGAGGGGGGGTGCCCTCTCCCACTGCCGATAAAAGTGATCTTGCGGCGAATCTGCCACAGAGACCAGTTTTATCTGAAACCGGACTGCTGCCCGAACAAGAGGATACCGGGGTTATGGCAGATAGCTGCTGCCATAACAACGATATACCCCATCAAAGTTAGGACGTATATCGGCGTGCGGCGGATATCTAAGTACCTTTTTCTTATGTGATATCCAGCTGTCACATGACCCAGCTTTGCTTGCCCCTCAACCACACGTGTGAAGGAGCCCTTAGGAAGACGGAAGACCTTCGTTATTAGACATGTGCACTGCCGAAAAATTAGTTAATTCGTTTTCTTTTTGTTTTTTGTTTTTTTTGGTCATTCCGCAATTCGTAAATTTGAAAGATTGGAAATGTAAAAATTCTGAAATTCGAAAATGCGAAAATTCGAAAGAATAACTAACTAATAATAACTATTAAATGATAGGTATTGGAATTTCCTTTCAAATTTGTCTGTTAGTGAAAGTAACGAATACAAATTTACGAATTATCCGAAATAACGAAGGCCACATCTAAACAAATGGAACGAAACAAATTAATAATAAATAATAATAAAATGTTTTTATTATTGTTATTTATTATTAATAATTCGTTACGTTCCATTTGTTTAGATGCGACATTCGTTATTTTGGATAACTCGTAAATTCGTATTCGTTACTTTCACTAACAGACAAATTTGAAAGGAAATTCCAATACCTATCATTTAATAGTTAGTAATAGTTAAGTTATTCAGATTTTCAAATTTTCAGGTTTTCGAATTTCCAAATTTATGAATTTACAAATGTTCAAATTTACGAATATTCAGAAAAATTTGTTAAACGGGTTTTCGTTAATTCAGATAATTACGAATGAACAAATTTGGAATGAAACAAATTGTACATTAGTTATTTGTAATAAGGACCACCGCCATACGGACAATCCAAAATGTTAGGGTTGTCCCCAGCAGAGGTGGCTCTAGGCTTTGTGAGGCCTTAGGCAAAACTTACAAATGAGGCCCCACGGACTGGGACGCTCCGTGATGAGGCCGCTATTCTTCAGGCTGCGGGCAGTATCCGATTTGCCCGTCAGCTCCTGGGCCACACAGTCCCAGTGGGGGTAGGCGGAGCCACCGGCGTCAACTTCAGTGATTGAGAACAGGTAAATTAGGCGGATGCGAGGCCCCTGTGAGTGCGAGGCCTTAGGCGACCGCCTAATTAGAGAGCCGCCTCTGGTCACCAGACCATGTAGAGGAGATATCTGACAAATGAGACACTAGGCTAAGACTAAGTCAGAGCTGTCTAATTATCAGGTAGCATGAGCTTTACTGATTGGAAAGCTCCAGTTCTGGCTCAGTGGGGATGTGCTGAACCTCTGCAGAGAGACCACTGCTTCCTTGGAGAGGAAGCAAGGGTCCTTTTTTTTTTTTTTTTTTTTTTTTTTTTTTTGCAATATGCTGGCAGGGGACAGGCTTTTCTTCTGAAGCTATGGCTGCTTTTGTTTTAAAGAAAACCAACTGTAAGACTTTACTCACCTTTTGGTTTAATGCATTTGACTGATTTAGATGAAAGTTCGATCCGGCTTCAAGCTCTTCTTGTATTTTTCGGATGTATTTTCTGTTTGTTATGCACCTCTCTCATTCTTGTATTTTGACACCCAGAGATGGCAGCCAACGTTTTTGATGGGTTATATTAAAAAAAGTGTACAAATAGCGGCGAGCAAGCCGCGGGCCTGAGCGGTCGTATTCGGGTTTACGATGTTGAGCGGCGCGCTCATTAGGAGCCGCGTTGGTGTGTCACGGGGGGTTTTCTTCAGCTTGAGCTGCAGTGCAAATCATGCCAGGGGTTCCAATGTACAAACAACTTCTCCTGATTTACAGTCGTGTAAAATGAGGCCGCTGCCCGTATCGCCCTATCCTATCCGATACGCATTGCTGAAAATTGGCCTCGCTGGGACATAAAAAATAGTTGTCGGCCCCCCTAACAGCGATTCAGAGGCAGTCGTCATGGTAATCTCCAAAACACAGGAAAATATTATATATCGTACACAGGACAAGTGCTCTGACTGCTAAAGAGAAGAACAACAACACCACCACTGGGGTGTTGGTGGGTGGGGGCCCGTTTTATGTTGGGCTCATACAGGATTGTTCAGGAAGGCGCAGTTCAGTAGCCAATAGAAACCCATCAGCAGCTATTTTAAGTGACCACAGTAAACAGAAATGTGGTTGCTTGCTGGCCGTTGCGTGTTGAATTAACCATGTTGCTCACATCACTTGCGGTCTGAGGTGTGTACTGGTTGGGCCTTAGCAATGTTTCTATGAACTGCCACAGTGGTAAGGTAATGTCACCCATGTCTAAGGCTAGGCTTATGGGTGTAAAAATAGAAAAACACGCATGAGTGGTGGTGGGGCTGCACACCCCAGAGAATGTTGCAAAATGGGATGATTCTCCCAAGGGTTTTTTTTTAGCAGCAAGTTGAATTAGTCAAAAATAGTAGCGATTACAGGCTTATGGGTGTAGGCATTGGAGGCACTCCATGTCTGTGACTGAGATTATGGGTGTGACCACCATAGGTTCTCCATATCTATGGCTGGGTTTATCGTAGGCATCAGAAGTCCTCCATATCTGTGGCTGGATTTACTGGTGTAGGACATCAGAGGTCCTCCATCTCTGGGGCTGCGTTTATGGGTGTAAGCATGAGAGGTCCCCCATATCTCGGCCTGGATTTATTGCTGTAGACATCAGAGCTCTTCCATATCTGTGGCTGGGTTTATAGATTTAGGCATTGAAGGTACTCCCTATCTGTTGCTGAGATTATGGGTGTGAGAAATCAAAGGTTCTCCATATCCGTAGATGGGTTTATTGGTGTAAACATTGGAGGTCCCCCATATCTGTGGTTGGGTTTATGGGTGTAGAATTTGGAGGTCCCCCATATCTGTGGCTGAATTTTTTGCTGCAGGCATCAGAGGCCCCCCATATTTGTGGTTGGGTTTATTGGTGTGGGCATTGGACGTCCCCCATATCTGTGGCTGAATTTATTGCTGTAGGCATCAGAGGTCCCCCATATCTGTGGCTGGGTTTATGGGTGTAGGCATTGATGGTACTTCCTATCTGTGGCTGAGATTATGGGTGTGAGCATTAGAGGTTCTCCATATCTGTGGCTGGCTTTTGTAGTGTAGGCATCAGAGGCCCCCCAAATATGTGCCTGTCTTTATGGGTATAGGTATCAGAGGTCCTCCCTCCATATCTGTGGCTGGGTTTATAGGTGTTGGCATCAAAGGTCCCACATATCTGTGACTGGGTTTATGGGTGTAGGCATCAGAGATCTCCCATATCTGTGACTGGGTTTATGGGTGTAGGCATCAGAGGTCCCCCATATCTGTGTCTGGGTTTATGGTGTAGGCATCAGAGGTCCCCCATATCTGTGACTGGGTTTATGGTGTAGGCATCAGAGGTCCCCCATATCTGTGGCTGGGTTTATGGTGTAGGCATCAGAGGTCCCCCATATCTGTGACTGGGTTTATGGTGTAGGCATCAGAGGTCCCCCATATCTGTGACTGGGTTTATGGTGTAGGCATCAGAGGTCCCCCATATCTGTGGCTGGGTTTATGGGTGTTAGCATCAGAGGTCTTCCATATCTGTGGCTGGGTTTATAGATTTAGGCATTGAAGGTACTCCCTATCTGTGGCTGAGATTATGGGTTTGAGAAATCAGAGGTTCTCCATATCTGTGGATAGGTTTATTGGTGTAAACATTGGAGGTCCCCCATATCTGTTGTTGGGTAAAATGGGTGTAGGAATTGGAGGTCCCCCATATCTATGGCTGAAATTATTGCTGTAGGCATCAGAGGTCCCCCATATCTGTGGTTGGGTTTATTGGTGTGGGCATTGGAGGTCCCCCATATCTATGGCCGAATTTATGGCTGTAGGCATCAGAGGTCCCCCATATCTGTGGCTGGGTTTATGGGTGTAGGCATTGATGGTACTTCCTATCTGTGGCTGAGATTATGGGTGTGAGCATTAGAGGTTCTCCATATCTGTGGCTGGCTTTTGTAGTGTAGACATCAGAGGCCCCCCAAATATGTGCCTGGGTTTATGGGTATAGGTATCAGAGGTCCTCCCTCCATATCTGTGGCTGGGTTTATAGGTGTTGGCATCAAAGGTCCCACATATCTGTGACTGAGTTTATGGGTGTAGGCATCAGAGATCTCCCATATCTGTGACTGGGTTTATGGGTGTAGGCATCAGAGGTCCCCCATATCTGTGACTGGGTTTATGGTGTAGGCATCAGAGGTCCCCCATATCTGTGACTGGGTTTATGGTGTAGGCATCGGAGGTCCCCCATATCTGTGGCTGGGTTTATGGTGTAGGCATCGGAGGTCCCCCATATCTGTGACTGGGTTTATGGTGCAGGCATCGGAGGTCCCCCATATCTGTGGCTGGGTTTATGGGTGTAGGCATCTGATATGCTTAACATGAAAATAGGTCCAGTTTGATTTCATTCTGTAAATCTTATATTACACCAACTGTCCACGCCAAGTGCTGGGTACAGATCCGCCCCCGTTATAGAGGGGTAATCACAGCTTAGTTATAACAGAAAGGAGAACTTTCAAGTGGCTGATTGTCAGCCCCGGCAGAGATGTCACTCATCTGCTTTGTGTAAGGTTTGTAGTCCTTAATATCAGGTGGTTTACTCAGACGATCGCTCACCATGTCAGCGCTCAATCAGACGCAGAACAGGAGCGCGGGCCAGAAATAAACGTTTCTTATTGTTCTGTAATAGCGCCATGTGTCATGGCGGCTTTGTGGCCTGGTGACATGAGCTCTTTGTCCCGTCGTGTTAGTGATGTGAAAAGCCAGAAATTAAAGTGGGGCTTATTGGCGGAGATTGTGACAGGACTCTGTTTAATGCCGCACTTGGCGTTCACTTATAAGGCCGGCCCTCCTTTGTGTGTGTGGGGAGACGGACATTTCACATACAGCTTTCTTTGTGTTTATTTTTTGTATGTAACAAATATTACAACAAAAATAATACATCATGATGACGAGAGTGTGTAATAAGACGTGTTATCAGTTTCCAGCGCTTTTCTTTCTTCTGCCCTCTCCTCTGTCCTTTGCTCTCCTCTCCCCTTTACCCTCCATATTCTGTCATTCCCATTCTCTATGCTATACTCTCTTTACCACAGCCCTCTGCTCACCCTGCTCTCTCCTCTTTACTCTCTTCTCTACCATTGGTCTTCTCTCTTTTGTACTCTCTGCTCTCCTCTATCCTCTTTTTACCCCATGCTTTTCTTTTCTTTTTTCGTTTTCTTTTTTCTCCCTTCATCTTCCTCCTCTTCTTCTCTCCTCTCCCCTTATCTCTTCTTTCTTCTCTTCCCTTCCCCTCTCCTCTACTCTCTTATCCTCGCTTCTCTTCCTCCATCTTCACTTCCCTTCTTCTCCTTCATCTTCACTTCTCTTCTTCCTCTTCATCTTCACTTCTCTTCTTCTCCTTCATATTCTCTTATTCTCCTTCATCTTCTCTTCCATCATCTTTTCTTCTCCTTCATCTTCTCTTCTTCTCCTTCATCTTCTCTTCTTCTCCTTCATCTTCTCTTCTTCTCCTTCATCTTCTCTTCTTCTCCTTCATCTTCTCTTCTTCTCCTTCATCTTCTCTTCTTCTCCTTCATCTTCTATTCTTCTCCTTCATTTTCTTTTCTTCTCCTTCATTTTCTCTCTTCTTCTCCTTCATCTTCTCTTCTTCTCCTTCATCTTCTCTTCTTCTCCTTCATTTTCTCTTCTTTTCTTTTCCTTCATTTTCTCTCTTCTTCGCATTCATTTTCACTTCTCTTCTTTTTCTCCTTCATTTTCACTTCTCTTCTTTTCCTTCATCTTCACTTTTCTTCTCCTTCATCTTTTATTCACTTCTTCTCCTTCATCTTCACTTCTCTTCTTCTCCTTCATCTTCTCCTCTTCTCCTCCATCTTCACTTTTCTTATTCTCCTTCTTCTCCTTCATCTGCTCTTCCTCTTCACCTTCATCTTCTCTTCCTCTTCTCCTTTATCTTCTCTTCCTCTTCACCTTCATCTTCTCTTCCTCTTCTCCTTTATCTTCTCTTCCTCTTCTCCTTCATCTTCTCTTCCTCTTCTCCCTCATCTTCTCTTCTTCTTCTCCATCTTCTCCATCTTCTCTTCTTCTTCTCCATCTTCTCTTCTTCTTCTCCATCTTCTCTTCTTCTCCTTCATCTTCTCTTCTTCTCCTTCATCTTCTCTTCTTCTCCTTCATCTTCTCTTCTTCATCTTCTCTTCTTCTCCTTCATCTTCTCTTCTCTACTTTTCCTTCATTTTCTCTTCTCTTCTTCTCCTTCATCTTCTCTTCTTCTCCTACATCTTCTCCTCTTTTCTTCTTTACCTTCATTTTCTTTTTTTTTCTCTTCTCTTCTCTTCTCTTTTTACCCTTCATCTTCTCTTCTCTTTTTACCCTTCATCTTCACTTCTCTTTTTACCCTTCATCTTCACTTCTCTTTTTACCCTCCATCTTCACTTCTCTTTTTACCCTCCATCTTCACTTCTCTTTTTACCCTTCATCTTCACTTCTCTTTTTACCCTTCATCTTCACTTCTCTTTTTACCCTTCATCTTCACTTCTCTTTTTACCCTTCATCTTCACTTCTCTTCTTCTTCTTCATCTTCACTTCTTTTTTTCTCCATCTTCTATTCTCTTCTTCTCCTTCATCTTCTCTTTCTCCTTCTTCTCTTTCTCCTCCTCTTTTCTATTTCTCTCTCTCTCTTTTCTCTTTCCTCTTTTCTCTTTCCTCTTCTCTTCTTCTCCTTCATCTTCTCTACTTCTCATTCATCTTCTCTACTTCTCCTTCATCTTCTCTACACCTCCTTCATTTTCTCTTCTCTTCTTCTCCTTCATATTCACTTCACTTCTTCTCTTCTTCTCCTTCATATTCACTTCACTTCTCTTCTCCATCATATTCACTTCTCTTCTCCTTCATCTTCTCTTCTTCTCCTACATCTTCTCCTCTTCTCTTTTTCACCTTAATTTTCTTTTCTCTTCTCTTCTCCTTCATCTTCACTTCTCTTCTTCTCCTTCATATTCACTTCTCTTCTTCTCCTTCATCTTCTCTACACCTCCTTCATTTTCTCTTCTCTTCTTCTCCTTCATATTCACTTCACTTCTTCTCTACGTCTCCTTCATATTCACTTCTCTTCTCCTTCATATTCACTTCACTTCACTTCTCTTCTCCTTCATCTTCTCTTTTTCTCCTCTTCTCTTTTTCACCTTAATTTTCTTTTCTCTTCTCTTCCCCTTCATCTTCACTTCTCTTCTTCTCCTTCATCTTCTCTTTCTCCTTCTCCTTTCTATTTCCTCTACTCTTTTCTATTTCTCTACTCTTTCTTTCGTTCCTGTTATCTTTTCTTTTTCCTCTCCTCTTCACCAGCGTTCTTATACACAATAGTCTCCTCATGTGCTATAATGCCCAGATTTCATGCCCAACATTAGGAGCGACCTCATTAGCACACTCCCCAGTACACAGATAATTAGTGCCATCCGCTAAATATCAGCAAAGCCTGTTCCTCTAGGACCGCTGCATTTGGTAGTTGCAGCCCTAATACCCGGGGCACTTAGTAAAGAGACGTGGAGCCAGTGCCCTGAATGTCAGACCCAGGTGAGTACAGAGGTAGCCTGGACAGGGTTGTTGGAAAGAAATGTAACCTGTGAAGTGATGATCATTGCTGACTATGTAGTATTGGAAGGTGACACCTGGCTTTTGTATAATTGCGGTCCTGCTGATCTCCATTTTCTGCTTTCTATTGTCCTCACGTTGGACTAGGAGGACTCTTCATTGTCATCCCAGCCGCCCATCCTGTATTATCGCCTCATAATTAATGAGAACGGTTGTCGGATTTTCTGTGTAATGACCATTTTATTGTCTCTAATTCCAGAAATAGCATCGCTGCCTCAGCGGTTTGTGCCTTCAACCTCAGCGCAATCACACAGGCCTTCAATGGTCCCTTCAGATTCCAGGAGAACCCACGCTCCACCTGGCTGCCCACACTCAACCCCATCCCCAACTTTCAGGTGAGGTTGCAGAGAGGGACTTCATGGTTCCCGATTACCCCATTAATACCTGCCGTGTGTCCTGTCTTGTTTAACATAATATCTTGCGGTTCTTATAGACTGTCACCCTCACCAGTCCTTCACCGTTACCCACTTTGCTGCCATTTGTCACACCACCTCTTCCTTTACCCACCATGACACCTTTTGTCACTTCACTCCATCGCCTTTACCCACCATGTCCCTGTCATACCACCCCATTCAACTTGACTCACTTTGCCACCACTTGTCACACCGCCCAAAAACTTTTACCCATCCTGGCGACCTTCCATTATTTTCACCTACTGTGCTGCCCGTTGTCACATCACCCCATTCACTTTTACCCACTGTGCCACCACTTTTTACACCACCCAATAAACCTTTACCCACCCTGCCAGACGTTCCATAATTTTTACCCAATTGTGCTCCCCCTTTCCACACCACTCTTTTTATTATCTTTACCCACTGTTGTCACGCCACCTTGTCGACTGTCCATCATTTTTATACACATAAGTAAATAAAAAGTCCTTAGTCCATATAGACAAAGTTCCAATACTCAAAGCAGCGCTCCAATCCAATAAACGAAGTATGACCAGCATTCGCATGTAAAGACATATGAGAAATCGGTAGTCTGTTGATAAGTGATGAGATTAGTTCAATTGATAGGTGAAGGATTCTACTTAATGATCAATAGGCATATCCACCAGAGTCCAGACTCCACACCACATGAAACACACTCCCCACCACGTAAAACACGGTCCCCTCGGGGTTCACACTCACTGAAGAGATGTCATTCAAAAGCCTTGAACCCACCAGGTGTCTCCCGTTTGGTCCGGTTATCTCAGCAGCTCATCGCCCAGGATGGTTTAGTCATGTAAAAAAAGGCTCCACATAGCGTGATGCCGTTTTAACCGTTTATTCAAAACGACTACCCCCCTTAAAACCACACTTCCACAACATCAATTGTAACGGGCATTTGGTGGAATAATCAAACTGTATGTTATAACCAATCAGTATGGAATGACGTCTGCCATGTTGAAAGCATCTGGCTGTTCCTTCCTGGTAATGACACGCACACGTCACTTCCGGTCGCCGTAAGGTCATGCCCTGACACGTTTTGTCATCACGACTTCAACAGAGAGCATAACCAAATGACGCAACGTCCCGGCATTTATAGGATAACCCAGCATTTTTATAACCCCCCCCCCCCCCCCCCCAGTGATCTCCGCCTTACTTTGCAACACTGTTCGTTAGTATAATCACAATCACATGGGAGACTCGTTCGATACACAGAGCTGTCCTGTTCTTCCTACATTTCATTTAAAGCAAACTGACATACTAGCAAACACTAGTAAAGCTTCAATGATGGATATCTCCTGGTAATACTAAAGGTTGCCCTGTATGGTTATATAATCCGAACAGATAATGCATTTCAATTTTCACCTGATTAAAATGAATAGAATGGATAAAATTGTTCACATGAAATAACACTGTAAACTCCAATATGAGAAATATTATAGCTTAACTAATACCAAATATATACCAGCAAGTGAAACATATGTAATATAAATGCAATAACAACTTAGAATAAATCAATCCAAGTCTAAATTTCTAGCAAACTGACATACTAGCAAACCCCGATACTACCCACTAAGTCTAAAATGTAAAAAATACCGTATTTATCGGCGTATAACGCGCACATTCATTTTAAGAGGGAAGTTTCAGGAAACTGGTTTAATACGTTCTACGCCCCGAAATTTCACGCCGGACGGATCCTGATTTTGGAACATCTTTAAAGTGTAACGAAACACTATGATCCTTAAAAACGAATTTTATATTTTTAACATGCTCCGCAATCCTAATTCTTAGTAACCTCTTTGTGCGCCCATTGTACATCAGTCCACACGGACATTCTAAAGCGTAAACTACATGGGTAGTATTACATGTGATGAATTCACAAATTTTCAATTCTCTACCATTAGAAGGTGAAGTGAAACTCTCCAGTCCTCTCATTGTCCTGGTGACCTCTCTACATGCTTTACATTTCCTACATTCAAAGAAGCCACCACGGTCACCAAAAGGATGGAGGTCTGGTGGGTGGGTTCAGAATTTTCTTCACCACCCCATCACCAAAACTTAGGGCCTTCCTATATATATATAAAAATTTAGGGGCAGCTGAAAGTACTGGTTTTAATAATGTTTTTTGTCCAGACACAATATATGCGAGTGTTGATTGAAAATTGCTTCCACCTCTTTATACTGTGGATGGAATCCTGATATAAAGCCCCCACCAAAGAGTCTAACTGCTGGGGGTTATAACCCTTTTCTACGAACCTGCTTTTAATAATCTGGAACTGGATGAGAAAGTCGCTTGCGGTTGAACAGTTTCTTTTAACCCTCATAATTTGGCCTTTCAGTATGTTCCTCAGTATGTTCTTCATACCTCCTCAATATGTTCCTCATAGTATGTTCCTCATAGTATGTTCCTCATAGTATGTTCCTCATGTTCCTCATAGTATGTTCCACATAGTATGTTCCTCGGTATGTTCCTCATAGTATGTTCCACATAGTATGTTCCTCAGTATGTTCCTCATAGTATGTTCCTCATAGTATGTTCCTCATAGTATGTTCCTCATAGTATGTTCCTCGGTATGTTCCTCAGTATGTTCCTCATAGTATGTTCCTCGGTATGTTCCTCGGTATGTTCCTCGGTATGTTCCTCAGTATGTTCCTCAGCCAGAGGGGATAGTGTCCACTCTGCAAAGGAAGATAACTGTTCCGATCGCTGGGTTTAAAATAGACCTTCGTCTCCAAGCGGTTATTGTGTCGGTATACATTTACATCCAGGAAATTGATCTGATCCTTACTCCATTGACTAGATAGTTTGCAATACTGGGCGCAAAGTTTGCGCCCATAGCGACCCCTCTCTTTTGGCAGAAAAACTGGCTATCAAACCCAAAAATAATTATGAGAAAGACAAAAATCAAGTGCATTGCGTAAAAATATTATTATAGTATATGGTAAATCTTCTCTTTTGCTTAAGGCCCAATTGAGGGCTAATAAGACGTCATTATGTTGGATAACCGTGTATAAAGAGGACACGTCAGCTGTTACCAGATTCATTATCACTTTAACCCACTGTGTTGACCCTTTCCACAACACCCTTTTTATGACCTTTACCCACTGCGCCACCCTTTGTGACATCATTTAGTTCCATCAACCTTTGCCCTTCATGTCAATCTTTGTCATACCCCCCTATTCACCTTTGCCCACTGTGCCTCCCTTTGTCATATTGCTCTATTCCTTTTTACCCACTGTGCCACAACTTGTCACACCGCCCAATAACTTATACCTTCCTTGCAGGCCTTCCATCATTTCTGCCCCCTGTGCCGCATCTTTCCACAAACCCCATTTCATGACATTTATCCACTGCGCTTCCCTTTTTCACATCACCCCATTCACTTGTACCCACTGTGCCACCACTTGTCACACCATCCAGTAACTTATACCTACCCTGCTGACCTTCCATCCATTTAACCCCTTGTGCTGCCCCTTTCCACACCACCCTTTTCCGTGACCTTTACCCACTGTGCCAACCTTTGTCACATCACTCAGTTCCAACGCCTTTACCCACCATACCACCCCTTTTTTTCACACCACCCCATTCACTTTTGCCCACTGTACCACCACTTGTCACACCACCCAATAAACCTTTACTCACCCTGCCATCATTCCATCACTTTAATTGACTATGCAGCCCCTTTCCACACCACGCTTTTCAAGACCTTTACCCACTGTGCCACCACTTGTCACACCATCCAGTAACTTATACCTACCCTGCTGACCTTCCATCACTTTAACCCCCTGTGCTGCCCCTTTCCACAACACCCTTTTCCGTGAACTTTACCCACCGTGCCACCCTTTGTCACATCACTCAGTTCCAACACCTTTACCCACCATACCACCCCTTTTTTCACACCACCCCATTCACTTTTGCCCACTGTGCCACCACTTGTCACACCACCCAATAAACCTTTACTCACCCTGTCATCATTCCATCACTTTAATTGACTACACAGCCCCTTTCCACACCACGCTTTTCAAGACCTTTACCCACTGTGCCGCACCTTTGTCACCCATAAATGATGTCCTCTCTGATTTGGCAGTGCGGGATCCTGAACGATGACAGCCCCAACGAGAACCTGACGGAGCGCAGCCTGCAGGACGCTCAGCGCCTTTTCCTCATGAACGATGTGGTGCAGCCGGTGTCGGTGGACCCCTTGGTGACTCAGGACAACGTGAGATTCTCCAAGCTGGTGGTGGACATCGTACAAGGCAAAGACACGCTGTACCACGTCATGTACATCGGCACAGGTACTCTTCACCCACCCAACCAACCAACCAACGAACCTGCCATCTTCTGCTGATCTGCGATAATTGTCTCTGTACAGCACCCCTGATCCCTTCTACACACATTTATCAGATCAGCCCCAATGTGACCCCCCGATTTACCATTCTAAATCAGATGACATTGTTGTGTCCAATCCTCCCTCTGGCCACCCCTTTAGTCTTACAAAGGTGTACCGGCTCCTCCCCTTCAGTCTTACAAAGGTGTACCGGCTCCTCCCCTTCAGTCTTAGAAAGGTGTACCGGCTCCTCCCCTTCAGTCTTGCACAGGTGTACCGGCTCCTCTCCTGGACTGAAACGGCTTCCTCTGATTTTACTGCACACTGTGAGCCTCTTACAATGTGCATTAGAAGCTGCAGCAAGCCAGAGCCCCGCATCCTTTTCTGGCTGGAGGACGTCCATCATTTCAGTTGTCACCAGGACAGGACTAGAGGGGGAAACCTAATGACAACTGGACATGTGTGATTTGTTTCATTCTGAATTCGTTTTTTAACGAATTTCAACAAATTTGTTCATTCGGAAACATCTAAATTAACGAAAACTCGTTTAATCAATTTTTCCGAATATTCGAAAATTCATAAATTCGAAAAACTAAAATAATAACTATTAAATTATAGGTATTGGAATTTCTTTTCAAATTTGGCTGTTAGTAAACATAACGAATACAAATGTATCCGAAATAACGAATGCCGCATCTAAACGAATGGAATGTAACAAATAATAGTAATAAAAAAAAATATTAATATTTATTATTAATTCATTCCATTCTATTTGTTTAGATGCGCCATTCGTTATTTTGGATTATTCGTAACTTCGGATACATTTTGTATTCGTTACGTTCCTTAACAGCCTAATTTGAAGGGAAATTCCAATGCCTATAATTTAATAGTTATTATTGGTTAGTTATTCTTTAGAATTTTCTGATTTTATTTCTTTCGAATTTTCAGATTTTCTTTCCTATTTTCGGATTTTCGAATTGCGATCATAACGAATGACCCGAAAAATGAATTAAAAATTAAATAATTAAAATTAAATAAAAATTTAAAAAAAGGAATGAAATGAAAACGAACACATTTTTCGGCAGTGCACGTGTCTGACAACCATCTAAGCAGGGCCAAGGGGTGGGCAGGAGGGGCTGCTGCCCTGGGCACTGTGGTATCATGTGAGGTGGGGTGGGAGAGCACGAGGAAATTGGGGAAAGGGAATTTGTGTTGGGAGGGCAAATTTGGGGGGGTGTAAGGGGGTAAGAATTGTTCTGGGAGGGTACATTTAGGGAGGTTTGCCTAGGAGTAGTGATTTGGGGGAATTTGTGTTGGGAGGGGGGATGGGTGAAGAGGATTTGTGCTATTAGGGGAGATTTGGGGGGTTTTTGCTAGAAAAGGTAATAGCGGGGGGCTTGAATTTTTTTGGGGGGGTTGATTGATGCAGGTAGGGATGACTGTTAGGAGGAAGGGATTTGTATTGGGTGGGGGGGGGGGATTTGTGCTTGGAGGGGAAATTTGAGGGGTAGAGGATCTGTGCTAGTAGGGGGAATTTTTTTTTGGGGGGGGGTGAATTTGTGCTGGGGGCATATGGGGAGGATTTTAACTGGGAGGGAGGGGCAAAGATGTGTGCCAGGAGGAGGGATTTCAGCAGGGGAGTAAATTTGTACTGGGAGGAACGGGGGATTTATGCTTAGGGGGAGCATGCAGATTTTTTTGGGTGGGTATTTTTTCTGACACCCAATCCTACATCTTGGGGATAGGGGGGGCGCAATTTGGCATGTTTATCCTGAGTTCTAGATGACTTTGTCCCGGTGCTGTCTAAGAGGTGATTTTTCCTCACTTCCTGTTGTGTCACTGGTTGCAGGAAGTAAAAGGAAATCTCCCCAGTGGAATTCAATCAGCACCAACAAAAACTATCAGGGATGCCAACCCTTCCCCCCTTTATTTTAAGTTATATTTTGCCTGTTATACTTTTGCCTGCTTTAATTAGCAAGCATTGAATGGATAAATCCAAATCTGGAAGGCACAGGTTGGAATATCACTGTGATGTAAACCTAAGCAGTGGGTGGAGCCTTGCTGCTGTAACATCTTTATTTTGCCCCTCCCCCGCAGAGCACGGCACCATCCTGAAAGCCTTGTCCACCGCCAACCGCAGCCTGCGCAGCTGCTACCTGGAGGAGATGCACATATTACCCAGCGGGCAGCAGGAGCCGATCCTCAACCTGCAGATCCTGCACAGCAACCGCTCCCTGTTTGTCGGCTTGAATCACGGCGTTCTGAAAGTACCGCTGGAGAGGTGCAGCATGTACCGCACAGAGGGGTGAGTACGCCGCTATGCGGACTGCTTCATTGAGTGGTAAATCCCAAATGATCTTTTAGATGTATTCCGATAAACACAAAGAAACGGTGTACAAAGTCTGAAGAAAATAGGTGTAAAAAAGCCTGTCCCCTGCCAGCATGCACGTCCCTCTGCTCTCTGTGTGGAAGCAGTGGTCTCTCTGCAGAGGTTCCGCACAAACTCTGCTGAATCAGAGCTAGAGCTTTCCAATCAGCTTGAGTTTTGCAGACCTATAGCTCTCAGTCAGCAGGGGGAACACCGGTCCTCAGCAGAGAGGCCACTGCTTACCTGCAAGGATCCTTCTCTAAAGTAGGCTGGCAGGGGACAGGCTTTTCTACTCTGTGGCTACTTTCTACAGAAAACAAACTGTAAGACTTTGCACACCTTTTGTATTGATGCAGCAGGAATGTATTTAGCCAATTGAAACTAGAGTAGAGGTATTGGCTCTCCTCTCTACGGAGTCTCTTTTGAATGATCTTAAAGGTCCACTCCACCCAGAACTGGTATGAGCACGGCTTTGAACCTTACATGCAGGTACTTACACATTTAAAAAATATATTTAATAATATAATGATTAGTGATGAGTTCTGGCAGAACCCACTTTAAGCTGTTACATAATAGAAGGCTGCTGGGCCAATCAGCTGCGGCTGGGGAATCTGTCACCCCACAGCCTTACGTAACAAAGGGGGCAGGATGCTGATGAAAACAAAGAGGGGATGGGATGCTGATGAAAACGGAATGGTCAGGGGTGGGTAGTGGGGTCCCCCAGGGTTCTGTGCTGGGACCAATCCTATTTAATTTGTTTATAAACGACCTGGAGGATGGGATAAACAGTTCAATCTCTGTATTTGCGGACAATACTAAGCTAAGCAGGGCAATAACTTCTCCGCAGGATGTGGAAACCTTGCAAAAAGACCTGAACAAATTAATGGGGTGGGCAACTACATGGCAAATGAGGTTCAATGTAGAAAAATGTAAAATAATGCATTTGGGTGGCAAAAATATGAATGCAATCTATAGACTGGGGGGAGAACCTCTGGGGGAATCTAGGATGGAAAAGGACTTGGGGGTCCTAGTAGATGATACGATCAGCAATGGCATGCAATGCCAAGCTGCTGCTAATAAAGCAAACAGAATATTGGCATTAAAAAGGGGATCAACTCCAGAGATAAAACGATAATTCTCCCGCTCTACAAGACTCTGGTCCGGCCGCACCTGGAGTATGCTGTCCAGTTCTGGGCACCAGTCCTCAGGAGGGATGTACTGGAAATGGAGCGAGTACAAAGAAGGGCAACAAAGCTAATAAAGGGTCTGGAGGATATTAGTTATGAGGAAAGGTTGTGAGCTCTGAACTTATTCTCTCTGGAGAAGAGACGCTTGAGAGGGTATATGATTTCAATTTACAAATACTGTACTGGTGACCCCACAATAAGGATAAAACTTTTTCGCAGAAGAGAGTTTAATAAGACTCGTGGCCACTCATTACAATTAGAAGAAAACAGGTTTAACCTTAAACTACGTAGAGGGTTCTTTACTGTAAGAGCGGCAAGGATGTGGAATTCTCTTCCACAGGCGGTGGTCTCAGCGGGGAGCATTGATAGCTTCAAGAAACTATTAGATAATCACCTGAATGACCGCAACATACAGGGATATATAATGTAATACTGACACATAATCACACACATAGGTTGGACTTGATGGACTTGTGTCTTTTTTCAACCTCACCTACTATGTTATGACTAAAACAAAGAGGGGGCGGGATGCTGATGAAGACAAAGAGGGGGCGGGATGCTGATGAAAACAAAGAGGGGGCGGGATGCTGATGAAAACAAAGAGGGGGCGGGATGCTGATGAAAACAAAGAGGGGGCGGGATGCTGATGAAAACAAATAGGGGGCGGGATGCTGATGAAAACAAAGAGGGGGCGGGATGCTGATGAAAACAAAGAGGGGGCGGGATGCTGATGAAAACAAAGAGGGGGCGGGATGCTGATGAAAACAAAGAGGGGGCGGGATGCTGATGAAAACAAAGAGGGGGCGGGATGCTGATGAAAACAAAGAGGGGGCGGGATGCTGATGAAAATAAAGAGGGGGCAGGATGCTGATAAAACAAAGAGGGGGCGGGATGGTGATGAAAACAAAGAGGGGGCGGGATGCTGATGAAAACAAAGAGGGGGTGGGATGCTGATGAAAACAAAGGGGGCGGGATGCTGATAAAAACAAAGAGGGGGCAGGTTGCTGATGAAAACAAAGAGGGGGCGGGATGCTGATGAAAACAAAGAGGGGGCGGGATGCTGATGAAAACAAAGAGGGGGCGGGATGCTGATGAAAACAAAGAGGGGGCGGGATGCTGATAAAACAAAGAGGGGGCGGGATGCTGATAAAACAAAGAGGGGGCGGGATGCTGATAAAACAAAGAGGGGGTGGGATGCTGATAAAACAAAGAGGGGGCGGGATGCTGATGAAAACAAAGAGGGGACGGGATGCTGATGAAAACAAAGAGGGGGCGGGATGCTGATGAAAACAAAGAGGGGGCGGGATGCTGATGAAAACAAAGAGGGGGCGGGATGCTGATGAAAACAAAGAGGGGGCGGGGATGCTGATGAAAACAAAGAGGGGGCGGGGATGCTGATGAAAACAAAGAGGGGGCGGGGATGCTGATGAAAACAAAGAGGGGGCGGGGATGCTGATGAAAACAAAGAGGGGGCGGGATGCTGATGAAAACAAAGAGGGGGCGGCATGCTGATGAAAACAAAGAGGGGGCGGGGATGCTGATGAAAACAAAGAGGGGGCGGGATGCTGATGAAAACAAAGAGGGGGCGGGATGCTGATGAAAACAAAGAGGGGGCGGGATGCTGATGAAAACAAAGAGGGGGCGGGGATGCTGATGAAAACAAAGAGGGGGCGGGGATGCTGATGAAAACAAAGAGGGGGCGGGATGCTGATGAAAATAAAGAGGGGGCGGGGATGCTGATGAAAACAAAGAGGGGGCGGGGATGCTGATGAAAACAAAGAGGGGGCGGGGATGCTGATGAAAACAAAGAGGGGGCGGGGATGCTGATGAAAACAAAGAGGGGGCGGGGATGCTGATGAAAACAAAGAGGGGGCGGGATGCTGATGAAAACAAAGAGGGGGCGGCATGCTGATGAAAACAAAGAGGGGGCGGGGATGCTGATGAAAACAAAGAGGGGGCGGGATGCTGATGAAAACAAAGAGGGGGCGGGATGCTGATGAAAACAAAGAGGGGGCGGGATGCTGATGAAAACAAAGAGGGGGCGGGGATGCTGATGAAAACAAAGAGGGGGCGGGGATGCTGATGAAAACAAAGAGGGGGCGGGATGCTGATGAAAATAAAGAGGGGGCGGGGATGCTGATGAAAACAAAGAGGGGGCGGGGATGCTGATGAAAACAAAGAGGGGGCGGGATGCTGATGAAAACAAAGAGGGGGTGGGGATGCTGATGAAAACAAAGAGGGGGCGGGATGCTGATGAAAACAAAGAGGGGGCGGGATGCTGATGAAAATAAAGAGGGGGCGGGGATGCTGATGAAAACAAAGAGGGGGCGGGATGCTGATGAAAACAAAGAGGGGGCGGGGATGCTGATGAAAACAAAGAGGGGGCGGGGATGCTGATGAAAACAAAGAGGGGGCGGGATGCTGATGAAAACAAAGAGGGGGCGGGATGCTGATGAAAACAAAGAGGGGGCGGGATGCTGATGAAAACAAAGAGGGGGCGGGATGCTGCTGATGTCATTGACCAAATTTGAACATTCGGTCATAATAGGTAAATTATGTCTTTCCTGTCTTTTTATTATGTGCAGCTGCAAAATAAGCGGCCTTCTATCATGTGAGATCAGCTTTAATCTAATGTTCTATTATTCTTTACCCTGTCAGTGATTATTTTATTTATTTTCAAAGTTGTAAAGGAAAGGTCACATGGTTCCTGATCGCAATGATTGTTTTACAACACAAATAGGATGGAATGCTATTAATGTGAACAATTTACTATCTCTGTGTTAATTGTTAAGTTGTAATTGTTTCAGGTGCTATTGTTACATTATAATTGTTTCAGGTGTGGTTATTGCTACATAGTAATTGTTTCAGATATGGTCACGTGAAAAGCCCACGTTTATTTTCTTTAATTGGTGGAACATTTGACCTTCTTTGTGTGTATTGTTACAATGTAATTGTTTAAAGTGTGGTTATTGTAACATTGTAATTGTTTCCGGTGTTATTGTTGCATCAAAATTGTTTCAGATGTGGTAATAGTTACATTGTAATTGTTTCCGATGTGGTTATTGTAACATTGCAATCGTGTTATTGTTACATTGTAATTGTTTCAAGTGTTGTTATTGGTACATTATAATTGTTTCAGATTTAGTTATAGTTGCATTGCATTTAATTCAGACATAGTTATTGTTAATATATGTGTTTCAGGTGTGGTCACATGAAAAGCCCATTTTGCAAATTATATATTGATAGTTTATTTTCCTTAATTGGTGAAATGTTTTATTGTTACATTGTAATTGTTTCAGTTGAGGTTATTGTAACATTGTAATGGTTTTAGGTGTGGTTGTTACATTGCAATTGTTTCAGGTGCTGTCATAGTAATGCCCCGTACACACGATAGGATTTTCTGACAACAAAATCTCTGTTTTTTTTTCCGACGGATGTTGGCTCAAACTTGTCTTGCATACACACGGTCACACAAATCTTGTCGGAAATTCCGAACGGCAAGAACGCGGAGACGTATGACACGTATGACAAGCTGAGAAAAATGAAGTTCAATAGCCAGTGCGGCTCTTCTGCTTGATTCCGAGCATGCGTGGAACTTTGTGCGTCGGAATGGTGTACACAAGATCGGAATTTACGACAACGGATTTTGTTGTCGGAAAATTTGAGAACCAGATCTCAAATTTTGTGTGACGGAAATTTCGATGGAAAATGTCCGATGGAGCCTACACACGGACGGAATTTCCGACAACAAGCTCCCATCGAACATTTTGCATCGGAAAGTCCTATAGTGTGTACGAGGCAGAACATTGTACCGTGTTTCCCCGAAAGTAAGACCTACTGTGATTTTTGGGGAGGGCTGTAATATAGGCCCTACCCCGAGAATAAGCCCTAGTTTAAAAACACTTTGACCCCGGAAGATTTTGCCCCCTCCTGACCAGAGCACTTTTTATAATTTGGCACTGCGTCGCTTTAACTGACAATTGTGCGGTCATGTAATATTCTACCCAAATGAAATTTGCGTCCTTTTTTTCTCACAAATAGAGATTTCTTTTGGTGGTACTTGATCACCTCTGTGGTTTTTATTTTTTGTGCTATAAACAAAAAAAGAGCGACAATTTTGAAAAAAAAACAATATTTTTTACTTTTTGCTATAATAAATATCCCCCAATTTTTTTTAAAAAAACGAATTTCTTCAAAGGTTTAGGCCAATATTTATTCTTCTACATATTTTTGGTAAAAAAAAATCACAATAGGCGTATATTGATTGGTTTGTGCAAAAGTTATAGTGTCTACAAACTATTGGAAAGATTTATGGCATTTTTGTTATTTTTCTATTTTTTTTACTAGTATTGGCGGCGATCTGCAATTTTTTCTTTTTTTGCGGTATTGCGACGGACAGATCGGACACTCTTGACACATTTTTGGAACCATTGACATTTATACAGCGATCAGTGCTATAAAAATGCACTGATTACTGTGTAAATGTCACTGGTAGTGAATGGGGTTTACACTAGGGGGCGATCAAGGGGTTAAATGTGTGTTCCCTCAGCGTGCTCTAACAGTATAGGGATAGGAATGAGTAGGAGAGGAGACATATCACTGTTCCTACTTAGTAGGAACAAACGACATGTCTCCTCTCCTCTGACAGCACAGGGATTTGTGTGTTTACACACACAAATCCCCGTGCTGGCGCTCATGCACGCGATCGCGCGTGGCCGGCAGCAATAGTGGCCGCCGGCCATGCGCATCGGGTCCCCTCCGCTGTGCGGTGCGTGCACGCGCCCTCTGGTGGCCAAAAAAGGGAAGGACGTACCTATATGGAATTATGCCCAGGAGAGCTATTGTGCCGCAGTATATCTGCGTGAGCCGGACGGGAACCGGTTAAAGTGGTTGTAAACTGCTAGAATCCTCTCTATTGCATTATTATATAATGTAAAAGGTGTGTGTATCTGTAATATAATTGAGTCAAATACCTTCTTATAGCGCCGCTCAGAGCTCAACTGATCTCCCGCTGCTCTCTTCTTCTCTTTTGCCAGCGGGGGATCTCGGGCCCCCCCTCCCTCTGCAGTGCTCGGGGTGGAGAAAACTGCTTAGGCGGGTCACAGAAGCACTGAGCGGTGCTATATGAAGAGGGAGTCCACCTAAAAAAAAAATATTAAAAGCCAGCAGCTACAAATACTGCAGCTGCTGACTTTTAATAAATGGACACTTGCCAATCCCCGGGGGCGCAACGATGTCGACAGCTAAAGCCGATCACTCGCTCGACTCTCGGCAGCTGCCGCCGCCATCCTAGGTGAGGGAATCAGGAAGTGAAGCGTTGCGGCTTCACTTCGCGGTTCCCTACTGCGCATGCGCGAGTCGCGCTGCGCGTTGTAACTGGTCCCCGCTATCTCCTGGGACCTGTGTGTTTCCTAGGAGCAGCATGGAGGGATGGTAAGAGGCGCAGACTCCCGTGGGAGTCTATGCCAGGAAGTGGGTGCAAATACCTGTCTTAGACAGGTATCTGCACCCCCCTCCCCCCTGAAAGGTGCCAAATGTGACACCGGAGGGGGGGGGTTCCGAAAAGCGGAAGTTCCATTTTTGTGTGGAACTCTGCTATAAGAAGGTATGTGACACAATTAGATTACAGAAACACACACCTTTTCCATTATATACTACTGTAATCGTGAGGATTCTAGCATTTTACAACCACTTTTACTGTGTTCACATTGGGGATTCCTGACAGGCAGGGAGGGAGAGGGGGAGAGAGGACAGCACATGAAATGGCAAGATCTACCCCCCAAATAAGCCCTACTGTGTTTTTGGTTGCCAAAATTAATGTAAGACCCAGGCTTATTTTCGGGGAAAACACGGTAATTGTTTCATATGTGGTAATCGTTACATTGTAATTGTTTCATATGTGGTAATCGTTACATTGGATTTGTTTCAGGTGTGGTTATTGCTACATGGTTTTTATTTTCTCTCATTGGTGGAACATTTTACCTTCTTTGTGTTTTATTGTTACATTGTCATTTTTTCAGATGTGGTTATAGTAACTGTTTCAGGTGGTGTTATTGTGACATTGTAATTGTTTCTGATGCGGCTATTGTTACATTGCATTTGTTTCAGACATAGTCATTGTTACATTGTAACTGTTTCAGGTGTAGTTACATGAAAAGCCACTCCTGAAAATGATATATTGATCGTTTATTCTCTTTAATTGATGGAATGGGTGGTCTATGACCAGGCCTCCTCCATCTCGCCTATCTCAGACCGCGGGGAGGAATACGCACTGATCTCGTAATACCGGCGCGGTGAAGAAATGGAAGTTCACTTTCTCTTGTTGGCGGAGTTCTGTAAGAAGCGATCGAATGATTCATATCATCAGACTCCACCTCCCCCTATAATAACTCTGACATAAAGTGACCCTTTAAGTTCTATTCATTGACTGCGGCTTCAAATAGATGTTCTTCACAATGGCGCAGTGAGTACAGGTCCCTCGCCGTTTCTTTTTTTCGGATGAGTTTTCTGTACGGAGTCGCCGGAGGGTCGCAGGTCACGGCGTTGATGCGTCGCCTCTTGTAGTTGATGCGTTTATTTTTTCAGCTGAATAGTCCTGTGCGGAGATCACATGGGGATGTGTTGTTTGGTAAATTCGGTGTATGTGATCGGTGTCACAGTGGAAATTGTCACTTAGCGGAGAGCGTTACCTCCGCCTGGCTCCTCTGATGAATCCTCTTTTGTTCGGTCACAATCCAGCGAGTTTTATCACGCTCTGTACACCATTTAAAACCCATTTGTGCGGCGGGGGCTGCGGGGCGGCCGGGTCCTTGTACTGATCTAAGAGACGCATTGTCTGCCGAAACTGGAGCCTTGAAAGCTGCATTTACAGTGGTGATTCTTAGACAAAAAAAGACAAAAAATACCTGAAATATTCTAACAGGAGATAAAGAAATGTGCTGAGCAATACGTGTGTGTGTGCATGTGTGTGTGTGTGTATATATATATATATATGTATGTATGTATGTATGTATGTGTGTGTATATATACAGTATACAGCAAGTAAATTAAGTATTGAACACGTCACCATTTTTCTAGGTAAATATATTGGTAAAGGTGATATTGACATGAAATTTTCACCACATGTTGGTAACAAGCCATCCAATCCATACATACAAAGACACCAAAAGAAATCCGTTCAGAAATGAAGTTCTGTGTAATAAAATAGAAGGACACCGGGAAACATTATTGAACCCGCTAACTGAAATGTATTTACTACTTGGTACAAAATCCTTTGTTGGTAATGACGGCTTCAAGATGCCGCCTCCTGTATGGAGAAACAAGTCGCATGCCTTGCTCAGGTGTGATTTTGGACCATTCTCCCACACAGTCTTCAAATCTTGAAGGTTCCGTGGGCCTCTTCATGAACTCTGATCGTTAGTTCTTTCCATAGATCTTCTATTGGTCAGGTGATTGGCTGGGCCATGCTAGCAGCTTTATTTTCTTTCTTTGAAACCAATGGAGAGTTTCCTTGGCTTTGTGTTTGTGTTCATTGTCCTCCTGAGATGTCCTCCTGAGATGTCCTCCTGAGATGTCCTCCTGAGATGTCCTCCTGGGATGTCCTCCTGAGATGTCCTCCTGGGATGTCCTCCTGAGATGTCCTCCTGAGATGTCCTCCTGAGATGTCCTCCTGAGATGTCCTCCTGAGATGTCCTCCTGGGATGTCCTCCTGAGATGTCCTCCTGGGATGTCCTCCTGAGATGTCCTCCTGGGATGTCCTCCTGAGATGTCCTCCTGGGATGTCCTCCTGGGATGTCCTCCTGAGATGTCCTCCTGGGATGTCCTCCCTCGTTTCATCTTCATCATCCTGGTAGATGGCAGCAGATTTTTATCACCATTCATCCTTCCTTCAATGATATAAAGTTTGCCAGTACCGTATGCTGAAAAACAGCCCCGCCCACACCATGATGTTCCCACCCCCAAACCTCACTGTTTGTATGGGGGGTGTTTTTGGGGTGATGTGCCATGTGACCTTCAAACATGGTGTGTATTGTGGCCTCCAAAGAGTTGAGTTTTGGTCTCCTCTGACCAGACTATATTCTCCCCGTATTTCACAGACTTGTATAAATGTTGTGCAGCAAACTTTTTAAATGAGCTTCACCATGCTTATTCTTCAGCAATGGAGTCTTGCGTGGTGAGCGTGCATACAGGCCATGGCGGGTGAGTGCATTACTTATTGTGTACCTGCTAATTCCAGGTCTTTCTGATGCTCTCCACAAGTGGTCCTTGGCTCTTGGACAACTCTTCTGATAATTCTTTTCACTCCTCTGGCAGAAATCTTGCGAGGAGCACCTGGTCATGGCCGGCTTATGGTGAAATGATGTTCTTTCCACTTCCGGATTATGGCCCCAACAGTGCTCACTGGAACATTGAGCAGTTTAGAAATCCTTCTTGTAACCAATGCCATCAGTATGTTTTGCAACAATAAGTTTGTGAAGGGCTTGAGAGAGCTTTTTGCTTTTACCCATCATGAGATGTTTCTTGTGTGACCCCTTGGTAATGAGACACCTTTTTATAGGCCATCAGATGAGACTGAACCAGCTGATAATAATTTGCACTGACAAGGGGCAGGATTGCTTTCTAATTACTGAGAGATTTCAGCTGGTGTCTTGGCTTTCCATGCCTTTTTGCACCTCCCTTTCTTCTTTCTTCATGTATTTAATACTTTCTCCCTGTGTCCTTCCATTTTATTACACAGAACTTCACTTCTGAACGTATTTGTTTTGGTGTCTTTGTATGTATGGATTGCATTACCGTTGTTACCGACATGTGGGGAAAATTTTATGTCAAAAGCACCTTTAGAAATACATTTACCTAGAAAAATGGTGACGTGTTCAATACTTATTTTACCCGCTGTATATACAGCACTCAGCATAAATGAGTACACCCCTTTTGAAAAGTACGATTTTAGTCAATATCTCAATGAACACGAGAACAATTTCCAAAATTTTGACAGAACTGAGTTTTAAGGAACATTTGTTTGGCTCGTTACATGAAAGTGAGGTTACTAATATAACTTTGATTACAAAATCTTCAGTTTTACTTAAAGTAGTCGATACAAAAATGAACGCACCCCACAGCAAAAACCCCTCCATCTAGTATTTTGTAGGACCTCCATGATTTGTATGGACAGCACCTTCTAGGCTTGGAATGAATGGCTACATATTGCAACATCGATCTTTTTCCATTCTTCGAGAACAACCTCTTTTAGAGCCTGAATGCTGGATGGAGAGTGATCGTCTCTTCAGAATTCCCCATAGGTGTTCCCCGATTGGGTTCAGATCAGGAGACGGCAAATGAATCGCTTTCATAAGGTTCTTCTTCCGAAATGCAACAGTGGCCATAGATGTGTGTTTTGGATCATTGTCATGTTGGAAAAGTGCGAGACGACCAGGGGCACGGAGAGATGGTCAATTTCAATATTTCAATATAGAGCAGTACATCTGTGAATTCATGATACCATCAATGAAATGCAGCTCCCCAGCACCAGCAGCACTTATGCAGCCCCATGGCCACCACCATGTTTCACAGTAGGCACCATACATTTTTCTTTGTACCCATACAGTTTTGAAGCCATCAGTTTCAAAAACCTTTTATCTTGGTCTCATCACTCCAGAGTACAAAGTCCCAGTAGTAGTCTTCTTCTTTGTCAGCATGGGCCCTGGCAAATTTTAGGTGGGCTTTTTTGTGCATTGGGCTTTAGGTTGAGGCTTCCTTCGTGGACGACACCCATGCACGCCATTCCTCTGCTGTGTTCACTGTATTGTGAAGCTCGCCCCAGTTTGGCTTTCTACTTCTTAAGCGGACTGCAGTGAACTCACATGGTGGTTTTCTTCAACCCTTCTCACCAAAAGACGTTCCTGTCGAGTTGAGAACTTCCATGGATGTCTCTGTGAGATGGTTGACGTTCAATTCTCATTACATTTTTGTATCACTTTTGCTCCAGTATTCTGACTGAGAAGTAAAGCTTTGCTGGTCTTCTTGTAGCCTTCACCTTTCTTGTGTAAAGAAATTATTTTCTTTCTCGGGCCTTGTGACATTTCTCTTCCGTGTGGTGCATAGGCGTGCGCAAGGGGTGTGCCAGGTGTACCTGGGCACACCCTAATCCTGGAGTTGGCAACCCATCAATTGTGGGCAGGTGACCGGTATCCTTACTTGCCGACCCCCAGAACCTGGACAGGATAGGCGGCTGGAGTGGAAATGAAGGGACCGGTCTGTATTTTCTTCTGCAGCAGCTGAAAGTAGGCTTCTCCTCCTCTTCCTCTCGCTGATATTCAGCAGCCACGAGAGAAAAATACAGGGGATTGGTACCAATGTATGCCACCCCTCTTGTCCCAGTTCCTTTTCTTTCTGCTGCCCAGGTCCCCCTGTGTGCTCACCTGCTCCCCCCTTGTTTTAGGATGACGAGAGGGGAAGAGGCCGGTTAATATGTCACAAAGCCATATGTGTTGGAGCTTTGAGGTGCACACCCTAATACAATAGGCTGCGCACACCTATGGTGTGGTGCCATTGCTGACATCATGAAATGGGAGGGGTTTTCTTTGTTAAGTAACGCCCTTTTATAATCAACTGTCTGCAGGACACAACTGTTTAATGAATAATTAGACTCACCTGTATGAATTCTCGTTGTCTAAAATGTAGCTTTGCTCCTAAGACTTCCATTGGGGTGGATTCAATTTTGCAACATAGTCATAAATGAATTTGTTAGGAAAAATATTTGTTTGTGTGTGCAAATGAACAAATCTTGGATGCAATCGATGGGCCGCATTTGTGGGAGGATTTTGTAGTCCCATAGAAAATGTTCATTCTGAAAGGAAAGTAAAGGTTTTCTGATAAATCTGTTGGGATGTACTCATTTATGCTGAGTACTGTGTATATATATATATATATATATATGTAAGTATGTATATTCCCTGTGTATATATATATATATATATATATAGGGAATTGGTTATGTGTCATTATTTATATATAGGAATCACTGTATGTCAAAAAAAAAATAATATATATATACACACATATACTGACATACAGCGATTCCTATATATATGACACATAATCGATTTCCTGCAGTCATAGGTGTGCACAGCCTATTGCATAATACCGGCCATACACGGTTCGAATTTCGTAAGAATTTTCTTTCGAAAATCGTATGAAAGAATTTTGGTATGAATTTCGCACCATTAGTGGGCTGCAACAACGACCGATTTTCGTGCGGCAGTCAAATTTGAGGAATCGATTCCCGGCCAAGAAAATTCTTTTCTGTAGCAACATGCGGTGAAATTGAAGGCTTGGTCGGCCGAATTTCGAAAATCAATGGTGGCATCATCGGATCACAAAAAAAAAAAAACTTTCTGATTTTGAAAGAAAATTCGTTCGAAATTCGACCGTGTATGGCCTGCTTAAGGGTGTGAACCCCAAAGTAGACATGTGCAGTTAATTTTGTTCCGAATTAAAATTCGGACGAATTTTCGTTATATATGGAAATTTGGATGTATCTGAATTAGAATAGTACCGAATTTAAAGGAATCGGAAATAACAAAATTCAAATTGTTTTCGAATTCGAATCGTTTTCCAATTTCCATAGAGAATAAAACAGAATAGAAAATAAAGGAATAGAATAGAAAAACAAATATTTGTTTTTCTACTCTATTCCTTTATTTTCTATTCTATTTTATTATTTTTGTGAATTCGAAAACTACTTGAAATTGATGTGAAAACTTTTCGAATCGTTTAGAAAATGAATAAACAAAACCAATCCGAAAACGAATTAAACAAATTTATGCAAATAACGAATGGAAATTTTTTTTTTCGCTCTGCACATGTCTGCCCCAAAGCTCAAACACATATGCGTGTATATATATTCTGATGGTGTCAGTAGTTTTTATTTTATTTTATTTTTAATTTTATTTTTACAATTTTTTAAAGTTTTTTAGGAGCTCCCTTAGGGGGCTTTGGTGAAATATCAGGGGTCTAAACGGGGGAAATCTGTGCCACATGGGGTGATTAGGGTGTGCCCAGGCACACCTGGCACTCAGTCTGCGCACGTCTATGCCTGCAGTAGTTTGTGTCTCTGCCCCTCCCACAATGGGGAGATTTCCTTCAGTAGTTTGTGTCTCTACCCCTCCCACAATGGGGAGATTTCCCTGCAGTAGTTTGTGTTTCTGCCCCTCCCACAATGGGGAGATTTCTCTGCAGTAGTTTGTGTCTCTGCCCCTCACACAATGGGGAGATTTCCTGCAGTAGTTTGTGTCTCTGCCCCTCCCACAATGCGGAGATTTCTCTGCAGTAGTTTGTGTCTCTGCCCCTCACACAATGGGGAGATTTCCTGCAGTAGTTTGTGTCTCTGCCCCTCCCACAATGCGGAGATTTCTCTGCAGTAGTTTGTGTCTCTGCCCCTCCCACAATGGGGAGATTTCCCTGCAGTAGTTTGTGTCTCTGCCCCTCCCACAATGGGGAGATTTCCTTCAGTAGTTTGTGTCTCTGCCCCTCCCACAATGGGGAGATTTCCTTCAGTAGTTTGTGTCTCTGCCCCTCACACAATGGGGAGATTTCCTGTAGTAGTTTGTGTCTCTGCCCCTCCCACAATGGTGATATTTCCCTCCAGTAGTTTGTGTCTCTGCCCCTCCCACAATGGTGATATTTCCCTCCAGTAGTTTGTGTCTCTGCCCCTCCCACAATGGGGAGATTTTCTTGAAGTTTGTGTGTCTGCTTCTCCCACAATTTTATTTCCCTGCAGTATTTGTGTTTTAGCTCCTCCTACAATAGTGAGATTTCCCTTGAATACTTGTCGCTGCTCCGCCTACAATGCAGTATTTGTGTCTCTGCCCCTCCCTTATTTTTCTTGCAGTTGTTAAAAATTCAGTGTAAGTTCAGCGATATGTGTGAAGTTTTAGCTGAAATTGGAGACTTTTATCTGTACGTTTGTGACACCATAACAGCCGGCTATTTCCGATTGGTCATATAGTAGTGTATGGCAGCCGACTCCTCCCCGACAATCGGATGGATGTTTGATTCCTGACTGACAGGCGATTTCTCGCATCACACAAACAAATCTCTCGCCCGTCAATCGTGGTTGAGTCTGTTGTACGCTTTCCACGCGGTTTGATAATATTGCTGCGATCGGTGAGCCGTTCCTCGCCGAGGGCTGAGAAGACGGCGGACGCATTCTGAATCTTCTAATAAAATCCTCACAGGTGCAATCAGAGAATTTTCACCCCCTAAAAAAAAACATGCATTGGCGGTTGCGTCACGGCGTCGGTACGCTTGTTGATCTTAATCAGTTTTCATCGTGTGATGGAATTGCTCGGTCTGCGCCTCCTTGAGCGTATTCCATTACAGCGCAGTCCGGGTGCTCAGCTCTTTAATTTGTGCGAGCTCACGCCGTCCGCCATGCTGAGAGGAGCCTGTTTGTTCGCCCAGACGCAGAGCGCTGTACTCGTCCTTAATCTGCCTGCACTGAGAGCTTATTTCACGGGATGAGTGGTCCCGCTTCCCAGCGAAGTCCCGGAATTACACTTCTGCCTAAATGAATACGCGACTTCACCACCGCCGACTTCCCGGCGCCATCCGAAGGCGGAATAATGAGGGCTGAAGTAATTTCCCAACTCTGCTCCCGGGTCCCTGACAACTGACTCCCGTTGTCACATTATCCTCTCTTCCCATTGGCAGATTACTCTACTTGCCATTGGTCATCATCTGGCTGCTCCTCAGTGCACTCTGGGAAATAAAATAATTGGTAAAATGTGGAGTACTGCTAATGCCGTGGTAATTTGTGTCTTTGCCCCTCCCACAATGATATTCCTCTGCAGTATTTGTATCTCCACCCCTCCCACAATTATATTTCCCTGCGGCATTTGTCTCTCTGACCCTCCCACAATGATATTTCCCTGCGGCATTTGTCTCTCTGCCCCTCCCACATTGATATTTCCCTGCAGCATTTGTCTCTTTGCTCCTCCCACAATGATATTTCCCTGCAGCATTTGTCTCTTTGCTCCTCCCACAATGATATTCCTCTGCAGTATTTGTATCCCCACCTCTCCCACAATGATATTTCCCTGGGGTATTTGTCTCTCTGCCCCTCCCACAATGATATTTCTCTGCGGCATTTGTCTCTCTGCTCCTCTCACAATTATGTTTCCCATGCAGTATTTTTATCTCCACCCCTCCCACAATGATATTTCCCTGCGGCATTTGTCTCTCTGCCCCTCCCACAATGATATTTCCCTGCAGCATTTGTCTCTTTGCTCCTCCCACAATGATATTCCTCTGCAGTATTTGTATCCCCACCTCTCCCACAATGATATTTCCCTGGGGTATTTGTCTCTCTGCCCCTCCCACAATGATATTTCTCTGCGGCATTTGTCTCTCTGCTCCTCTCACAATTATGTTTCCCATGCAGTATTTTTATCTCCACCCCTCCCACAATGATATTTCCCTGCGGCATTTGTCTCTCTGCCCCTCCCACAATGATATTTTCCTGCGTTATTTGTCTCTCTGCGCCTCCCCCAATGATATTTCCCTGCAGTATTTTTATCTCTACCCCTCCCACAACGATATTTCCCTGCCGTATTTGTGTCTCTGCCCCTCCCACAATAATATTTCCCTCCAGTATTTGTATCTCCATCCCCCCCAGAATAATATTCCCCAGCAGTGTTTATGTCTCTGCTTCTCCCACGATATTTCCCTGCAGTATTAATGTCTCTGCCCCTCCCACAATGATATCTCCCTGCAGTATTAGTGTCTCTGCCCCTCCCACAGTGATATTTCACTACAGTTCTTGTGTCCCTGCTCTACCTACAATGGTGGGACTTCAGTGCAGAAATATGCAGAGTAATTTTGTGTCGCCACCAAGATATTAGCAATGTGAGATTTTAGTGCAGGAGATGAACTATAGTTTTCCTCTCCGTACAAAATTCTAGTGGTCAAATTAATGTTGGTTGGAGGATTGGGAAAAGGTCAAGGTAGGGTTAAAGTGCGGTGGTGTGCTGGGCGTAAATAGGGCTGGTTAGAATAAATGTAATACACGGCAATTCCCGGCTGTCACTTTGACAGCCTGGGGAGAAACTGCGGAAGGTGAAGAGAAGGACGTAGGAGATACATCCTAGAAGCTTTGTGGAAGTTAGGACGTATCTCCTACGTCCTTCTCCACTTCTCCTTCCACAGTTTCTCACCAGGCTGTCAAAATGACAGCCGGGAATTGCTGTGTATTACATTTATTCTAACCAGTTAGGAGATATGTCCTAGAAGCTTTGTGGAAGTAAGGACGTATTTTCTACGTCCTTCTCTTCACCTTCCGCAGTTTCTCCCCAGGCTGTCAATATGACAGCCGGGAATTGCTGTGTATTAGGTTTATTCTAACCAGTTAGGAGATACGTCCTAATACACAGCAATTCCCGGCTGTCATTTTGACAGCCTGGGGAGAAACTGCGGAAGGAGAAGAGGAGAAGGACGTAGGAGATACGTCCTAACTTCCACAAAGCTTCTAGGACGTATCTCCTTTGTCTATACTGGTGGCTTCAGAGTTAGATACATTTTAGGAGTTCCAGTGATTTGCCGACTCATTTTTAAAGGTGTGAGTTCCAAGGTTGTCACCCTTCCTCCCGCCTTCACTACCTGAACTCCTATCCCGCTGGATAGTGAAGATGGCGGCTCGCTGTGCCTGCGCCTTTAAAGTACAAACCAGCAGCGGCAGCTCCCACCCTCCGCTCTCTTCTGATTTCTATGATATAATTACCCGTCCTCTCAGATCGCTGTCAGATGTGTTATCCTTTCCGGCGTCATGTCAGTGTTCCGTCCTGAAAATATTCCGACGCAAATGGCAGCCGCGAGGCAGGACCAGCGCTGGGAACTCGCGCCATTCTCGCCTCTCTCAGACAAACCGCCGCAAGACATTTCCCCAGTGGAATATTCCGAGACGTCGGAGTGTCAGGAGGACAATAGAGTCCTCAGTGTGTGGCAGGTTGGCAGATGATGCGACATTTCTCATTTAATTATCCATCGTGGCCTCTGAACGTCTCAGAGCTGCTGATTGGCTGATCGGTAAACGCCGTGGCGGAGCGCGGCGAAGGTGTGATAGGTTTGGGGTAGAAGGAGCTAATTATTCGGAAATCGGCCCCGTCCGGGGGTTCTGTCCGCCTTCCCCCCATGTGCAGATATTCATTTATAATATGTTTGTCATTTGTACCATTACTGAAGATCTGCGATTCTTTGTTACAAAGTAAAACATTCACCCAAATGATACAAATTCACCCAAAGCCGCTAATCCGACCTTCCAGCCTTTCCTTCAAGCTCCTCTCCTGGACTGAAATGACTTCATCTGGTCACGCTGCACACTGTGAGCTTCTCACAATGTGCATTAGAAGCTGCAACAAGTCAGAGCTCACCTGGCTAGAGGACGTCCAGCGTCATTTATTCCTTTCTTTCCCAGGCTGACTGCCCCTGGCCCCGCCCCCCTTCATTCATTGGATCTCAGTTCTTATAATCATGGAGGGTCAGCATCACATGTGGGTGTTACCTATGCAAATACAGCCTGCCTAGGACCGCCCCTTCCTCCAGACTGACACCCGCCCATCAATGCAGTGTCGGGACAACGTCATCTAGAGCCCGGGGCAAACGTGCCAAACTGCCCCCCAGGGTGTATCATTATGTGTCAGCAAAAATCCTCCTCGCCAAAAAAATTGAGTACCCCCTAAGCATAAATCCCCCCTTTTTTCCAGTACAAATCCACCCTCCCCCAAAAAAGTCCCCCTCCTGGCACAAATTCCCCCCCATCCCCGCCCAACACCCCCCCACCTCCTAGTACAAATGCTCTTCCCCATCCCCCTCCTAGTAAAAATGCTCTTCCCCATCCCCCTTCCAACACAAATCGCCCCCCCCCCATCCTAGTAGTACAAATGCTCTTCCCTATCCCCCTCCCAACACCCTAGTAAAGATTCTCTTCCCCCTCCCAACACAAATTCCCCCCCAGCACAAATGCTCTTCCCCATCCCCCTCCCAATACCCCCCAGTACAAATGCTCTTCCCCATCCCCCTCCCAACACAAATCCCCCCTTCTAGTAGAAATGCTCTTCTCCACCCCCCTCCCAACACCCCTCCCTCCTAGTACAAATGCTCTTCCCCATCCCCATCCTCCTCCCAACACAAATCCCCCCTCCTAGTGCAAATGCTCTTCCTCCTCCCAACACAAATCCCCCCTCCAGGTACAAATGCTCTTCCCCATCCCCCTCCCAATACAAATCCCCCCCTATCCTATTACAAATGCTCTTCCCCCTCCCATCACCCCCTCCCCTAGTAAAAATGCTCTTCTCCACCCCCCTCCCAACACCCCTCCCTCCTAGCGCAAGTGCTCTTCCCCATCCCCCTCCCAACACCCACCCCCCCAGTAAAAATGCTCTTCCCCCTCCCAACACAAATCCCCCCTCCTAGGACAAATGCTCATCCCCATCCCCCTCCCAACACCCCCCCTCCTAGTAAAAATGCTTCTCCCCATCCCCCTCCCAACACAAATCCCCCCCTCAAATCATCACTCCTAGCACACTTCCCAAAATTTCCTCTCCTAGACCAATTCTTACCCGCCCCCCCCCCCCCCAAATTCACCCTGCCAATACAAATTCCCTCCCCCCCAATCCCCTTCTGGTGCCCCCACCTCACATTATACCACAGTAGTGCCCAGGGCAACCGCCCCTCCTGCCCCCACCCCTTGTCCCGACCCTGCATCAGTGCATATTGATATTTGCATGTCTCCTCCCAGGAGCCATTCCACTGCTTGCATCAGGACTGAGGGCCCCAGAGAGGAGTACGGCGGAGGCTAGGGGGTGGAGAGGGGCTGTGATGTTTTCAGCACACTGCTGGCCCCGCCCACCAGCCATCATCTGCCTACATGGCATTGAGAAGCACAGAGACCCAGTGATGACATCACTGGGTGTAAATGAAGGTATGTAAAGAAAATTGAAAGGTTTTCTATCAACATTTTACTAGCTGATGGGGGGGGGGGGGGCCAGGAAGGACAAAATGTAATCCGAGTTAATGATTTAAATATGGACACCCCCAGTCTGCACATATTTCTGCAGGAAGTTCCTATAGAGGAGAACAAAGGATCCCGCCGGCTTCAAGCCCAACGCACTGCCTTGACTTGGCTATTCTAGGGGGGGCGCTATTTTTTTCTAACCATCAGAATTGTCCAGCATGCTGGAAAATCTTTGTGCAGCTTCCCCATCCCCCGCTTCCCTCTTATGGAGCCGCACTGAACCATGCGTGCCCCACTTCATTCCTGCGGGGCGCACAGCACCAATATTGTCTGCTGGTCCTGGCTCTGCAGAGGAGCGGTAGATGTTCCCTCGGGAAGAATCTGCCAGTCTATGGCGGACCTCAATCCCCAATACATAATACACAAGAGGAATACCCTCCAATTCTGTGCGACTTTATCCAACTCTGCCATTTCCATTCATAAAGTCCCACAAAATTCGAGGAAATTCCTTTTCTCTATATATTGTAGACATGTGCAGAACGGACAAAGTTGGTTTCGCTTCGATTCGTTATTTACATAAATTTGTTAAATTAGTTTAATCCATTTAATTTTGTTTTCAGAAATTTGTTTTGTTTATTCTTATTTGAATCAATTTCGAATAGTTTTCGAATGCGAAAAGTTTTGCAATTTCCAAAGAGAATAAAATAGAATAGAAAATAAAGGAATCGAATAGAAAATAAATAGAATAGGATATAAAAGAATATAACAGAAAATAAAAGAATAGAATATAACACTGTAAAACAGAACAAAATAGGATAGAAAATAAAAGAACAGAATAGAAAGGAATAGAATAAAAAAAGAATAGAATTAAACAGAAAGATTATAACCATCTTCTGAAATTCGAATAGAATAAAAAAAACAAAACAATAGAATAAATATAACCATTTTCCAAAATTCAAACAGAATCAATTTGAATGATTAGTATAGAAAAAAAAACAGAATAGAATGAATATAACCATCTTCCTATACTAATCTATTCTTTTCTATTCTAAATTAGAATTTTGGGAAATGGCTATAGTCTTTCTATTCTATTGCTTTTTTAATTGTATTCTTTTTCTATTTGTTCTATTCTGTTCTTTTCTATTCTATTATTTTATTTTCTATTCAAATGTATTCTGTTCTAAATTCAAATTTTGGAAGATATTTATATATCTATGCTATTCTATTCTGTGTTTTTTTTCTATACTATTCTGTTATTTTCTATTCCATTCTAATCTATTCTTTTCTATTCTATTCAAATTCGAATTGATTCTATTTGAATTTTGGGAAGTGGTTATATTCTATTCTATTGTTTTATTTTTTTATTCTCTTCTTTTCTATTCTATTTTAGTCTATTCTATTCTATTCCTTTTTATCTATTTTATTCTTTTCTATTCTTTTGTTATGTATTCGAATTCAGATTTATTCTATTTGAAATTCAAATTTCAGAAGAGGGTTATATTCTTTCTATGTTATAATATTATATTCTATTTGTTTCTATTATATTCTAGTCTATTCTGTTTTTTTTATTTTCTATTCTATTTTGTTCTGTGTTATTCTTATATTCTATTTTATAGTATATTTTTTTTTATTTTCTGTTATATTCTTTTCTATTCTATTCCTTTTTTTTTCTATTCTATTGTATTCTCTTTGGAAATTCGAAAACAATTCAAATTCGAAAACGATTCGAAAAGTATTCGAAAGCTATTCGAATTTCGTCCGAATTTTTTTTCGTTATTTTGGATTAGTTTAAATTCGGTACTATTGTAATTCAGAAATTCGGATACATCCGAAATTCCAAAAAACGAAGATTCGTCCGAATTTCAATTCGGGACGAAACGAACCGCACATGTCTAATATATCGGGACGAAGGCACTTCCATCCTTCCACCATATTCCCCATATCAATAGATAATACCGGTGACGGCTGGTTGGTTTTCGGGGGGGGGGGGGGGGGGTTTCTCCTCTCACGCAGCCAGTCCCGGCAGGTTTGTGGGTCGCCGGCTCCGATTCCCATCCCAGAGCGCCAGTCCCGGCAGGTTTGTGGGTCGCCGGCTCCGATTCCCATCCCAGAGCGCCAGTCCCGGCAGGTTTGTGGGTCGCCGGCTCCGATTCCCATCCCAGAGCGCCAGTCCCGGAGAATAGGAGGAAGATTTTGTGTCTGGCCTTTGTCCCGCTGATGAAGGGATGCGTGTGGTCGGCTGCCAGGACCCGACAAATAAAAAGTGTCTGTGACCTGGATTCCCATTATGTGAGAAAACTTGAGTCATGAATGGCGAGATTGTTTATGTAACCTTGCGTGCCGCGGACGCAACGATTCCCACCAGTCACGCTCCCGCCGAAGCGCGTGACGTCAGGGCGCTCCCATTGTCGGGCCGAGGTCGGGTTCCAGCTGGGACTGTCCATTGGAAGGTTGGAGCCGTCTCCCGGCACAATGGACACAGAGATGTCCTCTGAAGTGTCGTCTTTCATCTGTGCCGGCGGCTCTGGGCGGTTTTACCAAGTGAGAACTTTATGCAACGTTTATGCAGACCTTGTGTGCCCGGGCGTATGTGGCCCACGGACAAAGATGCCAAGTTTTAAAGGAGGAGGGTCATTCATGTTGTTCTTAAGTGCCATTAATTAATGGGGTCCCCATACCGAATAATTGTATTGTAAGGATTAAAGTGGACCTGTCATTAAATACAACACTGCACTGGAATGAATATTTTATTTACACCAATAAGCCATAACTTTATGACCACTGGCACCTGAAAGTGGGTGGGATATATAAGTCAGCAAGTGAACACGTTGTTTCTGAAGATGAAAGCAGAAAAAAAAGGCAAGTGTAAGGATTTGAGGGACTTTGACAAGGACCAAATTGTATTGTCTAGACGACTGGGTCAGAGCAACTCCAAGACTGCAGCTCTTGTGGGATGTTCCCGGTCTGCAGTGGTCAGGGCCGACCAAAAGTGGTCCAAGGAAACAACAGGAACATGGGCGGGGAAGACTCATTGATGGAGGTGGGGAGGGTAGGCTCATTGATGGAGGTGGGGAGGGAAGGCTCATTGATGGAGGTGGGGAGGAAGGCTCATTGATGGAGGTGGGGAGGGAAGGCTCATTGATAAAGGTGGGGAGTGAGGACTCATTGGAGGAGGTGGGGAGGAAGGCTCATTGGAGGAGGTGGGGAGGAAGGCTCATTGATGGAGGTGGGGAGGGAAGGCTCAGTGATGGTGGTGGGGGGGGAAGGCTCATTGATGGAGGTGGGGAGGGAAGGCTCATTGATGGAGGTGGGGAGGGAAGGCTCAGTGATGGTGGTGGGGGGGGGAGGCTCATTGATGGAGGTGGGGAGGGAAGGCTCATTGATGGAGGTGGGGAGGGAAGGCTCAGTGATGGTGGTGGGGGGGGAAGGCTCATTGATGGAGGTGGGGAGGGAAGGCTCATTGATGGAGGTGGGGAGGGAAGACTCATTGATGGAGGTGGGGAGGGAAGGCTCACTGATGGTGGTGGGGAGGGAAGGCTCCCTGATGGAGGTGGGGAGGGAAGACTCATTGATAGAGGTGGGGAGGGAAGACTCATTGATGGAGGTGGGGAGGGAAGACTCATTGATGGAGGTGGGGGAGGGAAGACTCATTGATAGAGGTGGGGAGGGAAGACACATTGATGGAGGTGGGGAGGGAAGACTCATTGATGGAGGTGGGGAGGGAAGACTCATTGATGGAGGTGGGGAGGGAAGACACATTGATGGAGGTGGGGAGGGAGGCTCATTGATAGAGGTGGGGAGTGAAGACTCATTGGAGGAGGTGGGGCGGGGAGGCCCATTGATGGATTGGGAGTTGGGGGCTCATTGTTGGAGGTGAGGAGGGAAGGCTCATTGATGGAGGTGGGGAGTGAAGGCTCATTGACATTGATTGGGGGGGCTCATTGATGGAGGTGGGGAGGGAAGGCTCATTGATAGATTTGGGAGGGCTCATTGATGGAGGTGGGGAGTGAAGGCTTATTGATGGGGGAGCTCATTGATGGAGGTGGGGGGAGGGGCTCGTTGATGGAGGTGGGGTGGGGAGGCTCATTGATACATTTGGGAGGGGGCTCATTTATGGAGGTGGGGAGGGGAAGGCTCGTTGATGGAGGTGGGGAGGGAGGCCCATTGACATTGATTGGGGGGGCTCATTGATGGAGGTGGAGAGGGAAGGCTAGCCTAAGTGATTCAATTTAATAGAAGAGCTACTGGAACTCAAATTGCTGAAAAATTGAATGCTGGTTCTGCTAGAAAGATGTCAGAACACACAGAGCATCCCAGCTTGTTGTGTATGGGACTGTATAGCTGCAGACTGGTCAGACCCGTGTCCACAGCCCAAAGCGCCTACAATGGGCACATGATCATCAGAACTGGAGCACAGAACAATGGAAGAAGGTGGCCTGGTCTGATGAATTCAAGAATGGTTTGAGGAACACAACAATGAGTTTGAGGTGTTGCCTCCCAATTCTCCAGATCTCAATCCAATTGAGCATCTGTGGGATGTGCTGAAGAAACATGTCCAATCCATGGAGGCCCCACCTCATAACCTACAGGACGTAAAGGATCTTCTACCGAGCGCTTGGTTCCAGAAACCACAGCATACCTTCAGAGGTCTAGTGGAGTCCGTGCCTGGGGGGACCTAATCAATTTAAAAAAAATTATGGCATCCGCAGGCATCTGCAGAGGGCAGCATGTTTCTACGCGGTGTGGAAAAACTCACAATTTTGCGTGCGTTCCCGGTTCGCAGGTGGTATGAATGAACCCCGAGGGAAGTGAGTAATAAATTCCATCAGAGTGCAACAAAAAAGCTGCTTAATTGCAATAAACAAAAATCACTGAATGTATTTGTGACGTTACAGGCAATCCCGACCTATGACAAAGTATTGTTACATTGTAGAACGTAGAATCTGATGAGGTTCTGATACAATGTGCCAATATTTCCTCATAGGTAGTGATTGCCGGGAAAGTTTTAAATGATGGATCTGATATTATATTATAGGGGCCCAGCTGCGGTTGGTAACATTAGTTAATTGTAATACTATAGGGGCCCAGCTGCACACGGTGATGTTAGTTCTGATACTATACTATAGGGGCCCCGGCTGCCATCAGTGATATTAGTTTTGATATTATACTATAGTGACCCAGGTGGTGTTGTGATATTAGTTCTGATATTATATTGTAGGGGCCCAGCTGCCATCAGTGATATTAGTTCTGATATTGTACTATAGGGGCCCGGCTGTCGTCGTGATATTAGTTCTGATATTATATTGTAGGGGCCCAGCTGCGATCGTGATATTAGTTCTGATACTGTACTATAGGGGCCTGGCTGTCGTCGTGATATTAGTTCTGATATTATATTGTAGGGGTCCAGCTGTGGTCGGTGATTAGAGGTCGACTGATATATCGGCTGATATTTGGCCTTTCTTAAGAAATCGTCAACAGCCGATTATTATGCAAATCAGGCTAATTGTAAGTGCGGGCTGACGGGTTTTTTTTTTCACTGCAGGAAGTCGGCCGCGGCGACTGCCGATTGGTTGTTACCGGCCACGCTTCATTCTGGGAGTTGTAGTCCGGAGACAGAGGTGGGGCGCGCAGCACGTCAGGGGACAAATGGAGCTCTGTCTTCGATCTGTGGCCAGGGGAGGGGCCGAAACAGAGAGCGCTCCGCTGGTGGGCACTGATGAGGTGGCAGTGAAGGACATTGATGGGCTGAACTGGTGGACATTGTTAGGCTGAACTGGTGGGCACTGATGGGCTGCACTGGTGGACACTGATAGGCTGCAGTTGCACTGGTGGGCACTGATAGGCTGCAGTGGTGGGCACTGAGGTGGCACTGATGGGCTGCACTGGTTGGCACTGATGAGGTGGCATTGATGGACACTGATAGGCTGCACTGATGGACACTGATAGGCTGCACTGATGGACACTGATAGGCTGCACTGATGGACACTGATAGGCTGCACTGATGGACACTGATAGGCTGCACTGATGGACACTGATAGGCTGCACTGATGGACACTGATAGGCTGCACTGATGGACAATGATAGGCTGCACTGATGGACAATGATAGGCTGCACAGATGGACAATGATAGGCTGCAATGATGGACAATGATAGGCTGCACTGATGGACACTGATAGGCTGCACTGGTGGGCACATATTGGCTGCACTGGTGGGCACTGATGAGGTTGCACTGGTGGGCACTGATGGGCTGCACTGGTGGGCACTCATAGGCTGCACTGGTGGGCACTGATGAGGTTGCACTGATGGGCTGCACTGGCTGGCACTGATGGACACTGATAGGCTGCACCCCACCTCTCCATCCTAAACAATAACCTCCTCCCCACCTCTCTACCCTAGATTTTCTGAGATGAAAGAAAAAAAAAAAAAAGAAGAAAAAATCGGCCGGCCTAAAATATCGGCCGCAAAAATCGGCAACGTATATCGGCCATCGGCCGCTCCAATTTCTAAATATCGGCATCGGCCAGAGAAAAACCCATATCGGTCGACCTCTATCGGTGATATTAGTTCTGATATTATACTATAGGGGCCCGGCTGCGGTCAGTAATAGGTAATTGTTATTCTATAGGGGCCTGGCTGTGGTTGGAGATTTTAGATCTGATATTATACTATAGGGGCCTGGCTGCGGTCAGTAATAGTTAATTGTTATTCTATAGGGGCCCGGCTGCGGTTAGTAATAGTTAATTGTTATTCTATAGGGGCCCGGCTGCGGTCAGTAATAGTTAATTGTTATTCTATAGGGGCCCGGCTGCGGTTGGAGATTTTAGATCTGATATTATACTATAGGGGCCCGAGTGCGGTTAGTAATAGTTAATTGTTATACTATAGGGGCCCGGCTGCGGTTGGAGATTTTAGATCTGATATTATACTATAGGGGCCCGAGTGCGGTTAGTAATAGTTAATTGTTATACTATAGGGGCCCGGCTGCGGTTAGTAATAGTTAATTGTTATACTATAGGGGCCCGGCTGCGGTTGGAGATTTTAGATCTGATATTATACTATAGGGGCCCGGCTGCGGTTGGAGATTTTAGATCTGATATTATACTATAGGGGCCCGGCTGCGGCCGCAGTCAGTGGAAAGTTACATCAATATAGAAGGAGCTGCGGGTGAGAAGAGGGCCCCGGTGCCCCGGAGTTCCGCGCACACTACAAAGAAGTCGGCGGGGCTGTTTGCTCAGTATAATATGTTTGCTTCCATTTCTCCGGAATAGTTGAATAAGTCTAAAGCAAACCTCTCGGATCGAAGAGTTAAATTGGACCCGGCGAGCGGATTTTGTGACCTTAAGGTGCGATTTCCAATTAAGATTAACGCATTCTTGTACAGATCCGCGCTCTCCCCCATCTGGTCCCGGTACGCCGTGTTTACAAGCTTGCGGAGGGATTAGTGCCAGAACGGAACTAAGAGGGGAGATGGCAGTGCCAGGGACCCCGGGGTCAGGAGAGCATCCAAAAATCTGCCGCGACCGCGTGCCAGCGTACCTGTTAACCCGTTCGCGGCGCTCCGAAGACGCGCAACATTCCCTAACACTGCCGAACCTGCATGTAAAGTCACGATTGCAAGCTCTTATGGTTTCCATTTACATGCTGGAGGGCTGCCAACCCCCCCGAACACTGATCCCTTTATGAACTGGCTGGAATATGTTCAGAATTGAAAGCCGGGGTTGGATTAGTCCCTGTAGTGCTAGAAAGGAAGAAGGAATGTTAATGAAAATAAGAAATAAGCTTCTCTTTGTATATTTTAGTTTTTTTAGCTGATTTACTTCCCATCCATAAACTGGTCTGGGCTTTCTCCAGCGTCTCAGAATCGCCCGTTCTGGTACTTGTAGTTCCACAAATGCTGAGACGAGACATGGAAAAATGACCACTAAGGAACAATCTGAGTGGACAATTACCTTGAGATCAATCTATGTGGAATGAGAGGGTAGAGGCCGCTTGGTGTCTGCCCACAGTGTGGGTGGCACAGCCAGGCTAGTAGATGTACCCGCACATCGCAGCCTTTTTGTTTTGGGTGCGTGTGCACGCCCCCCTGCCTGACCCACGCTGTGATTGGGCACAGCAAGAGTTTGTCAGCAGGTTTCAGCCAATGATTGTGGCTGTATACCTGCTGATTGGCTGTGTCCAGTCACAGCACAGAGTTCTGTGACTTCTGTGAGTTCAAACGCACAGAACTCTGTACATAGATCAGCGATCTGGCTGTTTTTTCTGCATGAAAAGCAGGGAGAAAAAAATTGCCAGATCTGCTCCTTCATCCAGAGGGGGGGGGGGGGGGGCTCTAATACAGGAGGTGTGTTACTGGGCCAGATCACCAGGTGAAAAAAGCCTAAAAAAAGAAAACTAATGCAGCCACCACATCTAATGATTAGTAAGCATGCGGGGGATGGGTGTGAGATAATTATGACCCTACAAAGGTACCATCCCACATAGAGCAAATATTATACTAGAGCAAGATTGAGCAGGACTTTGCATGGACCCTGTAGGGTCTAACAAATAGACAAAACATGGGAATTTAAAAGTTATCAAGTTTTTATTCTACAATAAATTGGGTTAAAAAAAAGTTCAAAATACAACTGGTTAAAATCACAGTTACAATTAAATTGCCCAGGGTGTGCTGGTCCTGGCTGAAGTATCCGGAAAGAATGGCCTACGCGTTTCGCTGGATAACCAACTTCATCAGGGCCTTGGATTAAAGCACAAATTGTACATATCCTGCAATGATCAACACATTATTAGCAAAAAATACATATAAGAATTGAAAAGTAACTTTCTTTCCAAAGCAATACTAAATGGTTAAAAAAAATGATTAACTAACAAGATCACAATGTTTTAATATCTTATAACAACCACCTAATAGAGCTTGTTAAATGCACCAAAGCAAGATATGGGGGGGAGGGGGAGACAGAAAGGGCAGATTTCTAAGGCAAAATACTATAACCAAAACTCGAATTTGAAACATCTGAGAGACCATGAAGAAATGTCACCCATATGTATTAGCGACCGGCCTGATGGGGGTTGAGCCGGGGGAGCCCGAGGGGATTAACTTCTTATCCTCCCAATGTGAAAAGGGATTCCTATGTGATGATGGCAATCAATATAAACTTGGTAATGATATTTATATGACATTTTTGGTTTTGGGTATGATACGGCTTTAAGAATCCTGCCAGTAACAGCACTTCCTGTAGAAGGCTGACAGTGTACAGCAGTGTGGTCTTCCTGCCGTGTGCCCTCCTTCAATTGGCTGCTGGGCCACCTATCCGATGGACCTGATTGGCAGTCCAATGGCCAACTAAAGGCGCCCGCCTGGCGGGCTGACAATGCTGCTGCTAATTGCAAATCTCTGCAAATCCAATAAGACCCCTTTACACCGGGGCGGTTTTTCAGGCGCTTTAGCGCTGAAAATTGCCTCTGCTAAGCATCTGAAAACCGCCTCCCATTCATTCCAGTGTGACTTTTCGCATTTGGGTTGGTGCGCTTGCGGGAAGTTCGGAAAAGTCCTGCAAGCGGCATCTTTGGGGCGGGTTGGGAGCGCTGTATTTAGTGCTCCCAAAATGCCCTGCCCTATTGGAATGAATGGGCAGCGTTTTCAAAGCGCCTGAAAAGCGATTTTAAAAAAGCGCTGCAAAACAGGAGATTTCAACCCCTTTTTTGGAGTTAAAAGGACCCCGCTAGCTTAAACAGCGCTAAGGCCCCTTTCACACTGCCGCGACTTGAAAGTCATGAGATTTTGCCACGATTTTATTTCGTGGATGCGATTTTGATACGATTTGGCCGCGATTTCATAGACTACCTGTGTAAACTTGGGGTCTGTGGACCTCAACTCGCATCAAAGTCAGACCAAAGGGACTACTTTGAAGTTGGCGCGACTTGAAGTCGCACAGTTATGAATGGTACTCATTATAAATCATGGGGTACGACGTGTCATGCGACTTTGCAGTCCCAAGTCACACAAGTGTGAAAGGGGCTAAATTTATCGCCGCTAAAACAAGCGGCGCTTTACTGCGATTGCGGCCTGCGGTGTGAAAAGGGGTCTAAGCCATTTGGATGGGGAGATGCAAGGCCGTTTTAGAACCAGGACTTGCTGTTCCTTGTGTGCAAATCACCTGCAGCAACATTTAATTAACACCTTCCTGTAGTGCAGCCAGGTCGTGCACCAGTGGGGGGTGGTTTATGACATGCATGTGACAGATAGTTGGATGTTTGGCTAGCTGTCTCATAATGGTAGAAGAATACGTGCGTTTTTGACGCGGTCGCCCCCCCCCCCCCGACTTGCACTGGCCAGGCCACAGACGTAATTTGCGAGCTCGCTGTTCCGTGTTGATGAACGCGGCCCTCTCACAGCCGACCTTCCTCCACATGGCGTCTTTATACATCCCTGACACTTTGCTTGCAAACATTTAACAGCTAAAATAAAGCCTCTATTTTACGAGATTTTGGCGTTGCGCGGTTTCGATCGGTCTCGCTGCCTTCTCCCATGTCAAGGCGCGTTTTTTTGTCGATTGCTCGCCGTTTCTGGATGTTTTCAGTCGTGTCATGAAAGTGATAAAGAAGGAGCGCTCTCTGGAAGTAGTTTATGCCGAGCTCTTAAGGTCGGTCTGTCAACCTGCGCGCTCGTCACCGGGGGGAGGGGGGGGCGCCGTGCATTTGTAACGAGCGAGTTTGTCATCTGAGATAAGAGACGGTGCACAGAGATTGTCGGAGGTTATTTATTACTGTTTATTTGAGAAAATTGGTTCAGTCGCCATTTTGCGCCATCCAGGATTTGGCAACACAACCTACAAATTTTTCCCAAGAAGATCGCAATGTACGATGTTCTTCTTTCCCTTCCTTACCCTTTCCCATTCCTCCTTCCATTCCTATCTCCGTTATCTCCGATGTTCTTTCCTTTCCTTCATAGCGAAGAAAACCGGAATAAACCTTCAGATGGTCTGACCCCCCCAAACATTCCATCTATTCACCAAAATTGTTCCCTATTTTCCGTATGTTGTATCAGATCTGTCCAAGCATTTTCTACAGCTCTCCTGTCCCTCGATTATCCTAAAGCAGAACTCCCACCAAAAACTCCAAGATAAAAATGAAAAAATACCCTAAAACAGGAATATGCAATTACCGGACCTCCAGCTTTTGCAAAACTACAAGCCGCACCATAGAGAAGAGGCTGCAGGGGGGACCATAGAGAGGAGGCTGCGGGGGGACCAGGCACATTGCTGGGGGGACCATAGAGAGGAGGCTGCGGGGGACCAGGCACATTGCTGGGGGGACCATAGAGAGGAGGCTGCGGGGGACCAAGCACATTGCTGGAGGTACCATAGAGAGGAGGCTGCGGAGGACCAGGCACACTACTGGAGGGACCATAGAGAGGAGGCTGCGGGGGGACCAGGCACATTGCTGGAGGGACCATAGAGAGGAGGCTGCGGGGGGACCAGGCACTCTGCTGGAGGGACCATAGAGAGGAGGCTGCGGGGGGACCAGGCACATTGCTGGAGGGACCATAGAGAGGAGGCTGCGGGGGACCAGGCACTCTGCTGGGGGGACCATAGAGAGGAGGCTGCGGGGGGACCAGGCACACTACTGGAGGGACCATAGAGAGGAGGCTGCGGGGGGACCAGGCACATTGCTGGAGGGACCATAGAGAGGAGGCTGCGGGGGGACCAGGCACACTACTGGAGGGACCATAGAGAGGAGGCTGCGGGGGGACCAGGCACACTACTGGAGGGACCATAGAGAGGAGGCTGCGGGGGACCAGGCACTCTGCTGGGGGGACCATAGAGAGGAGGCTGCGGGGGGACCAGGCACACTACTGGAGGGACCATAGAGAGGAGGCTGCGGGGGGACCAGGCACATTGCTGGAGGGACCATAGAGAGGAGGCTGCGGGGGACCAGGCACACTACTGGAGGGACCATAGAGAGGAGGCTGCGGGGGACCAGGCACTCTGCTGGGGGGACCATAGAGAGGAGGCTGCGGGGGGACCAGGCACACTACTGGAGGGACCATAGAGAGGAGGCTGCGGGGGGACCAGGCACATTGCTGGAGGGACCATAGAGAGGAGGCTGCGGGGGACCAGGCACTCTGCTGGGGGGACCATAGAGAGGAGGCTGCGGGGGGACCAGGCACACTACTGGAGGGACCATAGAGAGGAGGCTGCGGGGGGACCAGGCACATTGCTGGAGGGACCATAGAGAGGAGGCTGCGGGGGGACCAGGCACACTACTGGAGGGACCATAGAGAGGAGGCTGCGGGGGGACCAGGCACATTGCTGGAGGGACCATAGAGAGGAGGCTGCGGGGGACCAGGCACTCTGCTGGGGGGACCATAGAGAGGAGGCTGCTGGGGACCAGGCACACTTATGGAGGGACCATAGAGAGGAAGCTGCGGGGGGACCAGGCACATTGCTGGAGGGACCATAGAGAGGAGGCTGCAGGGGGACCAGGCACATTGCTGGAGGGACCATAGAGAGGAGGCTGCGGGGGACCAGCCACATTGCTGGAGGGACCTTGGTGATGAGGATGTGGGGGACCAGGCACATTGCTGGGGGTACCTGTACGTTGTGATTTTGGCATGCAGTGATAATAACGTCTCCATACATTACATCTGATAATGCACAGGTTAGCATTGATATATATGAATATCAGATGAGGACACCATGACACTCTCATTTCAAATTAAAAGTAAAATAAATATTTAGTGATACATTAATGATTACAGAGCCGCATTCATTTATTTCCTATCCGCTCGGAGTTCTGCTTTAACACCCTCCCCCCACCTTCTATCCCGTCGGAGACAGAAGATTCGGGTTCTTTGTGTCGGCACCTTTCATCATCTTTGATTTAACCTCTCTGTATTTTTTCTTCTATCGGTAGCGCTCTTCTCCTGTTGTCGCCCCCATTATATCGGAGTCGTTCGGTCATTTTCCCGGATTGCGGTAATAATACTTGGGTTATAATGTTGAACTCTTATCAGCAGGCAGTGTGATTGCTCTCTTGTATGTCTGACACCTCTTCTCCCTCCGCCATCTCTTCTCACTGCTCTGACAGAAGAAAATCTATTTCTAGTCTGAGAGGGTCTCATTGTCCATCATAACAAGCTGGAAATTTCCATTAATGAGATCATTCACCTTCTTGATATAGTTTCCAGGATGTGGGAGATGATGGGGCAGTATGGATATAGGGGAGATGGTGGGGCAATATGGATGTAGAGGAGATGATGGGTTAGTATGGATATAGGGGAGATGATGGGGTAGTATGGATATAGAGGAGATGTGGGAGGTGATGGGGCAGTATGGATATATGGGAGACGTAACAGAAGATGGGGCAGTATTGATATAGGGGAGACGTGGGTGATAGGGCAGTATGGATATAGGGGAGATCTGGGGGCAGAATGGATATAGGGGAGACGTGGGTGATGATGGGGCAGTATGGATATATGAGAGATGTAGCAGATGATGGGGCAATATGGATATAGGGGAGACATGGGTGATGGGGCAGTATGGATATAGGGGGAGATTTTGGGGGCAGTATGGATATATGGTAGATGTGGGTGATAGGGCAGTATGGATATAGGGGAGATGATGGGGCAGTATGGATATAGGGGAGATGATGGGGCAGTATGGATATAGGGGAGATGATGGGGCAGTATGGATATAGGGGAGATGATGGGGCAGTATGGATATAGGGGAGATGATTGGGCAGTATGGATATAGGAGAGATGATTGGGCAGTATGGATATAGGGGAGACTTGGGTGATGATGGGGCAGTATGGATATAGGGGAGATGATGGGGGCAGTATGGATATAGGGGAGATGATGGGGGCAGTATGGATATAGGGGAGATGATGGGGCAATATGGATATAGGGGAGATGATGGGGGCAGTATGGATATAGGGGAGATGATGGGGGCAGTATGGATATAGGGGAGATGATGGGGCAGTATGGATATAGGGGAGATGATGGGGCAGTATGGATATAGGGGAGATGTGGGTGATGATGAGGCAGTATGGATATAGGGGAGATGATGCGGGCAGTATGGATATAGGGGAGATGTGGGTGATGATGAGGCAGTATGGATATAGGGGAGATGATGGTGCAGTATGGATTTAGGGGAGATGTGGGTGATGATGGGGCAGTATGGATATAGGGGAGACATGGGTGATGAGGCAGTATGGATATAGGGGAGATGTGGGTGATGATGGGGCAGTATGGATTTAGGGGAGATGTGGGTGATGATGGGGCAGTATGGATATAGGGGAGACATGGGTGATGAGGCAGTATGGATATAGGGGAGATGTGGGTGATGATGGGGCAGTATGGATATAGGGGAGATGTGGGTGATGATGGGGCAGTATGGATATAGGGGAGACATGGGTGATGAGGCAGTATGGATATAGGGGAGATGTGGGTGATGATGGGGCAGTATGGATATAGGGGAGATGTGGGTGATGATGGGGCAGTATGGATATAGGGGAGACATGGGTGATGAGGCAGTATGGATATAGGGGAGACATGGGTGATGAGGCAGTATGGATATAGGGGAGATGTGGGTGATGATGGGGCAGTATGGATATAGGGGAGATGTGGGTGATGATGGGGCAGTATGGATATAGGGGAGACATGGGTGATGAGGCAGTATGGATATAGGGGAGACATGGGTGATGAGGCAGTATGGATATAGGGGAGATGTGGGTGATGATGGGGCAGTATGGATATAGGGGAGATCTATCCATCTATCTATCTCTGATTCTGCTGTGTTCTTGTATTATTTGCACTCTGTGCACTCCTTGTTCTCATACATGGGCAGGTTTTATAAATCTGTGTTCATGAACTCCTCACCCGCTGGCACACGCTATGATTTCCCCGTCTCTGCCTGTCGGTACCTGTTTGGCAGCTGCAGAGGGGATCTAACACATTATGTTTCTGGCAGAGATTGCTCCGTGTTGTTTTCTTCTGCCCGGGGGGGCGGGGGGGGGGGATCACTCTGCCAGCCACAGCGACCACAAATACCAATTAAAGGGCCGGGGTCAGCTTATCCTTCACTGGCACCATTCCCTGGAATAGGCTCCGCTCTGATCCTGCAGGGCAGCAACACCACACCACGGTGGATGCAGATACATAGTGCACCGACTGTGAGATCTCATCACCTTCTCTGCTGAGCGACATATCCCGACACGTCACATATATTGGCCGACTCCTGACAGAGATCTGTGAATCTTCTATTATAGGCTTGTCTGGTACTGAAACGTTAAAGTAGAACTCTACTCTCTGGTATTAATTAGAAATGGGGCTTCATGGAATTACAAAATACAACCCCCCCCCCCAATCCTTTTCATGTAATGGAGGGACAGCCCTCTACCTGACGCAGGTTTGTCTTCATCCTTCCGCTATGTAATGCTGATGGATGAGACATTAAACACAGAGCCGGGAATCATCCAATGCATCAATGGGTTGGAACAGATGTAGACTGGCTATGGGGTAATGCTGTGTAGCTACCCAGAGAAGGTGATGGATATCGTCCTTTTAGTATTTACTTCTATCTTCCTATCTCTTCTCCTCGCATTTATTCCTTCATCACTCTCCTCTCTTCTCCCTTTTCCCTTCCTCTCCCTACCCCCTTCGCTCCATCCCTCTCCCTGCTATCCTTTCCACAGTCCTCCTTTACTTCTCCCACTATTTTCCTCTCCGATTTTCTTCCTCTCCTATTTCTCCCCCTCTCCTCCCAACTTCCTTTAATATTCCTCTCCCTCACCACTTCTCCTCCCTCTCTTCTCTTATCCCCCTTTTTTTTATTTTACACTTCTTCCCCTCTTTTTTTTCTTCTTCTTTCTTGTCTCTTACTCTCCCTCTTACTTTCTTTCTCCTCCCCTCTCCTCTTTCCCTCTCTCCTCCTCTCCCTCTGCTCTCTTCTCTCATTTTCCTCTCCTCTCTCTCCTCTCACACTCCTACTCCCTCTTCCTTTTCCTCTCCCTGTAATTTCCAAATTCTCTCCTTCTGCTTTCTTCTCCCTCATTCTCTCCTCTTCTCTCTCTCCCCTCTTCTCTCTCCTCTCCTCTCCCTTTCCTCTTCCTCTCCCCTTCCTCTCCCTCCTCTTCTCCCTCTCCCTCCTACTACTTTTCCCTTTTCTTCTTCCTCCCCATGTTACTCTTCCTTTCCCTCCCCTCTCCCTCTTCTCTTCCTCTCCTCTTTCTCTCCATTTCTATCTCCTCATCTCTCCTCTTCCTCTCCTATTCACCCTCTCCTCTTCTCCCTCTCCTGCTTTCTCTTCCCTTTCCTCTTCTTCCTCTCCCCTTTCCTTCTCCTGGCCATCTTCTACCCTCTCTTGATTTCTTCCTCTTCCCCTTCGACTCTTCTTCTTCCCCATCTTCCTCTGCTTCTCTTCTTTCTCTCCATCTGAATCTCCCTGTTCCTTTCCCTGTTCCTCCCCCCCTTCTTCTTCCTCTTCTTCTTCTTCCTCATCCTCTTCCTCCCCATGTTCATCTTCTCTTCTCTTCTCTTCTCTTCTCTTCTCTTCTCTTTTCTCTCTTCTCTTCTCTTCTCTTCTCTTCTCTTCTCTTCTCTTCTCTTTCTCATCTCCCTCTCCTCCTCCTCCTCCTCCTCTTCGTCTCCTTCTCCTCCTCCTTTCATTTTCCTCTCCCACTCCTCTTCTCTCTCCTCTCTCGCTCCCTCTTCTCTCTCCTCTCTCGCTCCCTCTTCTCTCTCCTCTCTCACTCCCTCTCCCTCTTCTCTCCTTCCTCTACCTCTGCCTCCCTATTTTCATCACCTCTTCTTCTCCTTCTCTCTCGCCTCTTCTCTTCCTGTCCTACTCCCACCCATGCTTCCTCTTACCTTAGATCTTCTTTCTTCCCATCTTCCTCCTCCCCTCCCTCTCTTCTCCCCCCCCCCCCCCCCAATCTATCTTTTATTCTTACTCATCCTACTCCTTATCTGGTTCCTCTTCCTCTCCTCTGTTTTTTCCTTTCCTACTTGCTTCTTCTCCTCCATCTTTTACCTTTTCATAAAACATTGGTGTAGATGAGTGCTGGGAGGGGAATGTCTTTATGATCCCCTGTTATGTGAGGGATCTCCTTTAATATCTGCACATCGCACCCACTCCTGATAAGTGCTCATGGACCCGGAGGGACGGAGCAGGACCTGAGAATATTTGGTATATTTCTGCTTTGTATTAGGATTGTGTTGGAGTTGAACTTTGCTGGTTGTTGTAGAGCCCAATAATGCTGCAATATATATGAGGTTTACAACATCCGTTCCTTTGTGTAGCCCCACAGGAAGCAATGAAATGGTTGCAGTGTTATAGGTGGATGTGCTTTCTTGGTGCGTAATTGACCTCCCCCACCTTTAATATATTGCATTCCTGAGTGGAACACAGCCAGTAATTTAGTTGTACTTCTATGAGCACCGAAGATGTGGGGTCAGCCTGACATCTTCTGCCAGTCACATCAGAAAAGGGCACAACAGGTGGGCAAAGCGTTTGCTGTTCCATAGTTTCACAACTATATTTCATAGACCGATAGGAAAGCTCTCACTAATAGCGGTCATTAAAGTATCAGGGTATGTTATTAGCAATGACTGAGAACTGATGAGATCATTTAGCCACATAGCCCCCCCCCCCCCCCTCCTCCCCTCCCCCACCTCCATCAATGAGCCTTCCCTCAAAACCTCCATCAATGAGCCTTCCCTCAAAACCTCCATCAATGAGCCTTCTCTCCCCACCTCCATCAATGAGCCTTCCCTCCCCACCTCCATCAATGAGCCTTCCCTCCCCACCTCCATCAATGAGCCTTCCCTCCCCACCTCCATCAATGATGATCCTTCCCTCCCCACCTCCATCAATGAGCCTTCCTTCCCCCCACCTCCATCAATGAGCCTTCCCTCCCCACCTCCATCAATGAGCCTTCCCTCCCCACCTCCATCAATGAGCCTTTCCTCCCCCACCTCCATCAATGAGCCTTCCCTCCCCACCTCCATCAATGAGCCTTCCCTCCCCCACCTCCATCAATGAGCCTTCCTTCCCCCCACCTCCATCAATGAGCCTTCCCTCCCCACCTCCATCAATGAGCCTTCCCTCCCCACCTCCATCAATGAGCCTTTCCTCCCCCACCTCCATCAATGAGCCTTCCCTCCCCACCTCCATCAATGAGCCTTCCCTCCCCACCTCCATCAATGAGCCTTCCCTCCCCACCTCCATCAATGAGCCTTCCCTCCCCACCTCCATCAATGAGCCTTCCCTCCCCACCTCCATCAATGAGCCTTTCCTCCCCCACCTCCATCTATGAGCCTTCCCTCCCCACCTCCATCAATGATGATCCTTCCCTCCCCACCTCCATCAATGAGCCTTCCCTCCCCACCTCCATCAATGAGCCTTCCTTCCCCCCACCTCCATCAATGAGCCTTCCCTCCCCACCTCCATCAATGAGCCTTCCCTCCCCACCTCCATCTATGAGCCTTTCCTCCCCCACCTCCATCAATGAGCCTTCCCTCCCCCACCTCCATCAATGAGCCTTCCCTCCCCACCTCCATAAATGAGTTCTATATGTCTTACCCCCCCACCTCCATCAATGAGTCTTCCCTCCCCATCTCCATCAATGTGCCCCCCCCCCCTCCCCACCTCCATCAATGAGCCTTTCCTCCCCACCTCCATCAATGAGTATTCCCCCCACCTCCATCACTGAGCCATCCCTCTGGTGGCCCCTACTCCCCCATAATCCATTGCACCCGTCCCCTAATCTACATGCAATGTTTTTTTCTGGTTTTTTTTAAGCACATGATCAGAGCCTGGGGCTCTAATTCGCTTCAAAAAAGGGTGGGCTCGGGGCGCAGAGCACTTCTCCCTGAGCCTCACCCAGTTGTGTTACAATAGAAAATTAGTATTCGCTATTGTCTTCCTGCTTCTTCTCCCGGCCAATCAGGAAGCAGGTCTTGGGCGAGAGGAGAAGCTATCGTATTGGCCTGAAGCAGGGGGGGGGGGGGCTGAGGAGGAGACGCAGGGGGAAGACGCCACCTCCCCACCTCCAACAGTGAGCCTTCCCTCCACCTCCATCAATGAGCCTTCCCTCCCCACCTCCATCAATGAGCCTTTCCTAACCTCCTCCATCAATGAGCCTTCCCTCCCCACCTCCATCAATGAGCCTTCCCTCCCCACCTCCATCAATGAGCCTTCCCTCCCCACCTCCATCAATGAGCCTTCCCTCCCCACCTCCATCAATGAGCCTTCCCTCCCCACCTCCATCAATGAGCCTTCCCTCCCCACCTCCATCAATGAGCCTTCCCTCCCCCACCTCCATTAATGATGAGCCTTCCCTCCCCCACCTCCATTAATGATGAACCTTCCCTCCCCCACCTCCATTAATGATGAACCTCCCCACCTCCATCAATGATCAGCCTTCCCTCCCCACCTCCATCAATGAGTCTTGGCCCAAGATAATCAATGTTTTTCACTTGACCTGTCAGTGGACATAAAGTTATGGCTGATGGTTGTAAGAATTAGGCAGGTGGTTTCATTCTCAGAATCCAGCAAGTACTGAAATATGTGTTTTAGGTGGAGCGGCCCTTAAAATATGGAAATTCTGGTTGGGAGTGACATGCATGCCAGGTCCATTTTGCCATCGATATACAGAAATGACCCGTCTATTACCCGGCTATCACAGATTTCTGTGGCTCAGGACTGGATTCAGGGGTCGCGCCCAGAGCCGCGTTCATATTGACACAACAGCATGGCGGCATTATTGCATTATAATGAATGTGAATGGAGTGGCGGAGCGCGTGCATTCGGAGAAGCTCCAGGGACCCGGCTTTTAATTATCCGCTGATTACAGCTAATAGGATTGCAGAGGCGTCTTGCTGGTAAAACCACCCAGCTTCATCTTGGCCGATTTGTTCTTATTAACGTAATCGCGGCCTTGTTGCCGCCTTCGCTGACACTTGTGTCGCAGAGACATGTCCCCACATTTACCACCCCCCCCCCTTCTCTTCTCAGATCATAAGGAAAGGTCTGCTGTACCGCAAACATCTCATCCCATCCATCCACATGACTGAACACGGGGCGTCCTCCGAGCCTCAGCCGTTGTAGGAGGATGTGATAAAGTGTACCTGTCTACTGTACACAATGGAGGCTGATTCTGTTCTGGGGGGGGGGGGGGGGGTGTCACATCCACTCATTTATCACCTATTAATCAGGATTCTACAGAGGCGCAAAATACATCAACACAGAGCATTCATAAGGACTGTATGAGTCAAGAGGCCCGACTACCAACCTAAGAGGTCCCAGAATGACACACTGATACTTGGGGGTCCCAGAACGATGACACGCTGATATTTGGGGTCTCAGAACAATGACACACTGACACTTGGGGGTCCCAGAGCAATGACACACCGACACTTGGGGGGGGGGTCCCCCAGAACAATGGCACACTGACACTTGGGGGTTCCAGAACAATGACACACTGATATTTGGGGTCTCAGAACATCGACACACTGACACTTTGAGATCCAAGAACAATGACACATTGACACTTGGGGGGGGGGGTCCCGTAGAAAAATGGCACACTGACACTTGGGGGTTCCAGAACAATGACACACTGATATTTGGGGTCTCAGAACAATGACACACTGACACTTTGAGATCCAAGAACAATGACACACTGACACTTGGGGATCCAGAACAATGACACACTGACACTTGGGGGTCTCAGAACAATGACACACTGACACTTGGGGGTCTCAAAACAATAGCACACTGACACTTGGGGGTCCCAGAACAATGACACACTGACATTTGGGGGTCCAGAACAATGACACGCTGACACTTTGAGATCCTAGAACAATGACACACTGACACTTGGGGATCCAGAACAATGACACACTGACACTTGGGGGTCCAGAACAATGACACACTGACACTTGGGGGTCCAGAACAATCACACACTGACACTTGGGGGTCCAGAACAATGACACACTGACACTTGGGGGTCCAGAACAATGACACACTGACACTTGGGGGTCCCAGAACAATGACACACTGACACTTGGGGGTCCAGAACAATGACACACTGACACTTGGGGGTCCAGAACAATGACACACTGACACTTGGGGGTCCAGAACAATCACACACTGACACTTGGGGGTCTCAGAACAATGACACACTGACACTTGGGGGTCCAGAACAATGGCACACTGACACTTGGGGGTCCAGAACAATGACACACTGACACTTGGGGGTCCAGAACAATGACACACTTACACTTGGGGGTCCCAGAACAATGACACACTTACACTTGGGGATCCAGAACAATGACACACTGACACTTGGGGGTCCAGAACAATGGCACACTGACACTTGGGGGTCTCAAAACAATAGCACACTGACACTTGGGGGTCCCAGAACAATGACACACTGATACTTGGGGGTCCCAGAGCAATGACACCCTGACACTTGGGGGTTTTAGAATAATGACACACTGACACTTGGGGGTTTCAGAACAATGACACCCTGACACTTGGGGGTCTCAGAACAATGACACCCTGACACTTGGGGGTCTCAGAACAATGACACTTGGGGGTCTCAGAACAATGACACCCTGACACTTGGGGGTCTCAGAACAATGACACACTGACACTTGGGGGTTTCAGAACAATGACACACTGACACTTGGGGGTTTCAGAACAATGACACCCTGACACTTGGGGGTCTCAGAACAATGACACCCTGACACTTGGGGGTCTCAGAACAATGACACTTGGGGGTCTCAGAACAATGACACCCTGACACTTGGGGGTCTCAGAACAATGACACACTGACACTTGGGGGTTTCAGAACAATGACACACTGACACTTGGGGGGTCCCAGAACAATGACACACTGATACTTGGGGGTCCCAGAGCAATGACACATTGACACTTGGGGGGGTCTCAGAACAATGACACATTGACACTTGGGGGGGTCTCAGAACAATGACACCCTGACACTTGGGGGTCTCAAAACAATGACACCCTGACACTTGGGGGTCTCAGAACAATGACACCCTGACACTTGGGGGTTTTAGAACAATGACACACTGACACTTGGGGGTATCAGAACAATGACACACTGACATTTGGGGGTCTCAGAACAATGGCACACTGACATTTGGGGGTCCAGAACAATGACACACTGACACTTGGGGGTCCCAGAACAATGACACACTGATACTTGGGGGTCCCAGAGCAATGACACACTGACACTTGGGGGTCTCAGAACAATGACACCCTGACACTTGGGGGTTTTAGAACAATGACACACTGACACTTGGGGGTATCAGAACAATGACACACTGACACTTGGGGGTCTCAGAACAATTACACACTGACACTTGGGGGTCTCAGAACAATGACACCCTGACACTTGGGGGTCTCAGAACAATTACACACTGACACTTGGGGGTCTCAGAACAATGACACCCTGACACTTGGGGGTTTCAGAACAATGACACCCTGACACTTGGGGGTCTCAGAACAATGACACCCTGACACTTGGGGGTCTCAGAACAATGACACCCTGACACTTGGGGGTCTCAGAACAATGACACCCTGACACTTGGGGGTCTCAGAACAATGACACCCTGACACTTGGGGGTCTCAGAACAATGACACACTGACACTTGGGGGTCTCAGAACAATGACACACTGACATTTGGGGGTCTCAGAACAATGACACACTGACACTTGGGGGTCTCAAAACAATAGCACACTGACATTTGGGGGTCCAGAACAATGACACGCTGACACTTTGAGATCCTAGAACAATGACACACTGACACTTGGGGATCCAGAACAATGACACACTGACACTTGGGGGTCCAGAACAATGGCACACTGACACTTGGGGGTCCAGAACAATGACACACTGACACTTGGGGGTCCAGAACAATGACACACTGACACTTGGGGGTCCAGAACAATGACACACTGACACTTGGGGGTCCAGAACAATGGCACACTGACACTTGGGGGTCCAGAACAATCACACACTGACACTTGGGGGTCTCAGAACAATGACACACTGACACTTGGGGGTCCAGAACAATGACACACTGACACTTGGGGGTCCAGAACAATAGCACACTGACACTTGGGGGTCCCAGAACAATGACACACTTACACTTGGGGGTCCCAGAACAATGACACACTTACACTTGGGGATCCAGAACAATCACACACTGACACTTGGGGGTCTCAGAACAATGACACACTGACACTTGGGGGTCCAGAACAATGACACACTGACACTTGGGGGTCCAGAACAATAGCACACTGACACTTGGGGGTCCCAGAACAATGACACACTTACACTTGGGGGTCCCAGAACAATGACACACTTACACTTGGGGATCCAGAACAATGACACACTTACACTTGGGGATCCAGAATAATGACACCCTGACACTTGGGGGTCCAGAACAATGACACACTGACACTTGGGGGTCCAGAACAATGGCACACTGACACTTGGGGGTCTCAAAACAATAGCACACTGACACTTGGGGGTCCCAGAACAATGATACACTGACATTTGGGGTCCAGAACAATGACACGCTGACACTTTGAGATCCTAGAACAATGACACACTTACACTTGGGGATCCAGAACAATGACACACTGACACTTGGGGGTCACAGAACAATGACACACTGACACTTGGGGGTCTCAGAACAATGGCACACTGACATTTGGGGGTCCAGAACAATGACACACTGACACTTGGGGGTCCCAGAACAATGGCACACTGACACTTGGGGGGTCCCAGAACAATGACACACTGACACTTGGGGGTCTCAGAACAATGACACCCTGACACTTGGGGGTATCAGAACAATGACACCCTGACACTTGGGGGTATCAGAACAATGACACACTGACACTTGGGGGTTCAGAACAATGACACACTGACACTTGGGGGTTTCAGAACAATGACACCCTGACACTTGGGGGTCTCAGAACAATGACACCCTGACACTTGGGGGTCTCAGAACAATGACACTTGGGGGTCTCAGAACAATGACACCCTGACACTTGGGGGTCTCAGAACAATGACACACTGACACTTGGGGGTTTCAGAACAATGACACACTGATACTTGGGGGTCCCAGAGCAATGACACATTGACACTTGGGGGGGGTCTCAGAACAATGACACATTGACACTTGGGGGGTCTCAGAACAATGACACCCTGACACTTGGGGGTCTCAGAACAATGACACCCTGACACTTGGGGGTCTCAGAACAATGACACACTGACACTTGGGGGTATCAGAACAATGACACACTGACACTTGGGGGTCCCAGAACAATGGCACACTGACACTTGGGGGGTCCCAGAACAATGACACACTGATACTTGGGGGTCCCAGAGCAATGACACATTGACACTTGGGGGTCTCAGAACAATGACACCCTGACACTTGGGGGTATCAGAACAATGACACACTGACACTTGGGGGTTCAGAACAATGACACACTGACACTTGGGGGTTTCAGAACAATGACACCCTGACACTTGGGGGTCTCAGAACAATGACACCCTGACACTTGGGGGTCTCAGAACAATGACACCCTGACACTTGGGGGTCTCAGAACAATGACACCCTGACACTTGAGGGTCTCAGAACAATGACACACTGACACTTGGGGGTTTCAGAACAATGACACACTGACACTTGGGGGTCCCAGAGCAATGACACATTGACACTTGGGGGGGGGTCTCAGAACAATGACACATTGACACTTGGGGGGTCTCAGAACAATGACACCCTGACACTTGGGGGTCTCAGAACAATGACACCCTGACACTTGGGGGTCTCAGAACAATGACACACTGACACTTGGGGGTTTTAGAACAATGACACACTGACACTTGGGGGTATCAGAACAATGACACACTGACACTTGGGGGTCTCAGAACAATGGCACACTGACATTTGGGGGTCCAGAACAATGACACACTGACACTTGGGGGTCCCAGAACAATGGCACACTGACACTTGGGGGGTCCCAGAACAATGACACACTGATACTTGGGGGTCCCAGAGCAATGACACATTGACACTTGGGGGTCTCAGAACAATGACACCCTGACACTTGGGGGTCTCAGAACAATGACACCCTGACACTTGGGGGTTTTAGAACAATGACACACTGACACTTGGGGGTATCAGAACAATGACACCCTGACACTTGGGGGTCTCAGAACAATGACACCCTGACAATTGGGGGTTTCAGAACAATGACACCCTGACACTTGGGGGTTTCAGAACAATGACACCCTGACACTTGGGGGTCTCAGAACAATGATACCCTAACACTTGGGGGTCTCAGAACAATGACACACTGACAATTGGGGGTCTCAGAACAGTGACACACTGATACTTTGCAATCCCAGACAATGACACACTAACACTTGGGGGTTCCCCAGAATAATGACACTTGGGCCCCTCCAGAACAATGACACACCGACACTTGGGGGTCCCCGAACAATGACACCCTGTCAGGACTGTCTTATATAATGTGTTTATTTTCTCTGTGGGGAATGCGGAGTCTCGGCGGTGTGGTGATGGCGGTACGTCTTCTGTCAGGTCTCCTCTATGTAGAGGTAATGATGGGGACATTGGCATCTGTCAGCTTTTCTTGAACTTTTCCACCCACCTCGCTCTGCAGTCACATTCCAAACTTTTCAATCTAATAAACTTTATATAACTGATTGCATTGTCTGCGTATCACCCACTCGCTCACCTGCCTACTCATCTCAGGCCATAGATGGAATTCTACCCAACACAAGAATCTCTGGAAATGCCAGCCGTGCCTGGGGCCATGGTGAAGGCGGAAGTCCAGATGCCATTCCCATCTCCCTGCCAAATAGTTTTATCATTCTTCTATCAGTGAATGTCTGTGTGCCTCCTCTGTCTGTCTGTCTGCTGCTTGCGGTGTGGGCAGAGCTCTGGGGTGGCGCAGCCTGCAGTCTGTTTCTAACCTCTAGGGGGTGCTGTTTACTCTATCTGGTGGTCAGCAAATACTTCATTGCCCATATAGATACAATGTCACATTTGTTTGTATCCTTAAACCTTCTGCATTCTAGTACAGTATGTTCTTACTGAATACTGCGATTGTTAAATGAGAACATCAGTGCATTCTTAGAGTGATTGTTAGACAAATTTCCTATTTTTCTCATTTTTACACACCTGCTGTTCCATATTTTTATTTCATATTCATATTTTTATTTCATATTCAGGTTTATAAAGTCTCCTTCTTGGGATTCATAATGTCCAGTTACATTTTAGATCTATCCAGCAATATCAATGTAGCCAAGAGCCCAGAGGCTCCATAAGTAGTAGAATGTGTGGTGGGTCGGTCCTGAAGTGAATAAATCCGGATCGGTTGGATCTGACCAAGGCGGACAATACAACACCTTCTCTTTAGGCAAGACCTGGAATGCCATGTTTAGGGATCGCCCATGTGTTGATCAAAATAATTCCATTTCTTGTGGCCCCCAAAAAGCTATCAACAATGACCCCCCCCCACACACACACACACACACAACAGTAGAGTCCCCCCAAAGCACCGTCAGATCCCCCACCAACAATAGACCCTCCAGCATGCCCATGCATCCTTTGCCATTACAAACATTCAGTGCTGGAGGTGCCACCATGTTCCCAATAAAAAAAAATGCCCTGGTTGTACTGAGGCCTTAAGAGGCTACATAGGGGGGGAGGTATTTTCTTTCTTCATAAAAGTTTGTAATTAATAAACATTTTTATTAATATGAAAAATATTAATTAATATATTTTCATTAATATATATCTGTTATATAAATCTATAAATATAAATCTGTCCGACACCTGAAATATCCCAATCTATTTGATATTTCTATGTACTGTATTAACAATCGGGGACGTGGTGTGTTCATTCATGAGGCCACATATAATTAAAATTAAATATTTATATAAATAAATCAATATTATATTGAATTTAATAAATCAATATTATAATTAATTGAATTAAATAAATCATCCCAGCAATGATCCCGGGGGTCTATATTGGAGCCTCTTTCCCTCTAGGCTCCTTTGGGTTCATGCTGCCCCCCCCCCCATTATATTCTCTCCTCTTTGTTTCTATTACTCCACCCTGTTTTATTCTCTTATCCAGTCCCGTCATGTTTTTTTCTTTTATCTTTTTATTGCGTTTCTCATTTCTTTTGATTTACCCGTCGTTCAAATTTTGTTTAGAAGCCTTCAGCTTTCCCCGGCTCAGAGAGAAGAAATAATAGCGTCTGCCTCGTATCATTACAAATACATTTTGTTTTCTTTTTTTTTTGGCTTTAGTCAGGGAGCAGCTTGCAGACTTAGGGCGTTAGATCAAAACTAATCCCCGATGTGATTCTGAATCTTAGAAGTTTATATGAGAAATGTGTCATGGGGATGTGTGTATGGCTTGGCGGGTCACCTTTCCTTACAAGAAATCTTCCTAACAAGTCTCATTGTCCTCCATCCTTGTACCGTGTAATTGCCAGAAGGTGAAGTACAAAATTGTATACTTAAGCGGTATTTAAGAAAATATTTTCTTTAGAAAGAAGGAAGAAGTCAGCAATACGGCTCCTATATTTCTCTCTGTACAGGGTAGACTCAGAGGACCTCCTGCTCTTGAAAACTGGAACTCAGGCCATGAATCGGGTAAGCCAGCTCTGCGGCAAGGGGCCACCCGGCGCTACCTTCTGATATATATTTCACTCAATAGGGCTCACAGTGATCAAATACATTTATTCCATTTATATGAGTCTGTTATATCCAAAGCCAAACGCTTCCCTAGTCCTGACACCTGTCCTGGCACTTTGTAGGTTACATACTCCTGACCCCTGCACTTTGTAGGTTACATACTCCTGAACCTTGCACTTTTTAGGTTACATACTCCTGACCATTGCACTCTGTAGGTTATATACTTCTGACCCCTGCAGTCTGTAGGTTACATACTTCTGACCCTTGCACTCTGTAGGTTACATACTTCTGACCCTTGCACTCTGTAGGTTACATACTTCTGACCCTTGCACTCTGTAGTTTACATACTCCTGACCCTTGCACTTTGTAGGTTACATACTCCTGACCCTTGCACTTTGTAGGTTACATACTCCCAACCCTTGCACTTTGTAGGTTACATACTCCCGACCCTTGCACATTTTAGGTTACATACTCCTGACCCTTGCACTTTGTAGGTTACATACTCCCGACCCTTGCACTTTGTAGGTTACATACTCCCGAACCTTGCACTTTGTAGGTTACATACTCCCGACCCTTGCACTTTGTAGGTTACATACTCCTGACCATTGCACTCTGTAGGTTACATACTCCTGACCCCTGCAGTCTGTAGGTTACATACTTCTGACCCTTGCACTCTGTAGGTTACATACTGCTGACACCTGCACTCTGTAGGTTACATACTCCTGACCTTGGAACTCTGTAGGTTACATACTTCTGACACCTGCACTCTGTGCAGGGTAGTCTCAGAGGACCTCCTGCTCTCAAAAACTGGAACTTGGACCATGATTCAGGTCAGCTAGCTCTGCGGGAGTGTGGCCACCCAGCTCCACCTCCTGACATATTTCACTCAACGTGGGGCTTAATCAAATAAATGTATTTCATTTATAACTTAATCATTCTGTTCTATTGTACATACATCTGTTAAAGTTTATCTAAAGCCAAACTTTTCCTACTCCTGGCGCCTGCACTCTGAAGGATGCATACTCCTGACCCCTGCACTCTGAAGGATGCATACTCCTGACCCCTGCGCTCTGAAGGATGCATACTCCTGACCCCTGCGCTCTGAAGGATGCATACTCCTGACCCCTGCACTCTGAAGGATGCATACTCCTGACCCCTGCGCTCTGAAGGATGCATACTCCTGACCCCTGCACTCTGAAGGATGCATACTCCTGACCCCTGCGCTCTGAAGGATGCATACTCCTGACGCCTGCACTCTAAAGGATGCATACTCCTGACGGCGGCACTCTGAAGGATGCATACTCCTGACGCCTGCACTCTGAAGGATGCATACTCCTGACGCCTGCACTCTGTAGGTCACGTACTCCTGACACTTGCACATTGAAGGTTACATACCCGACACCTGCACTTTTGAAGGTTACATACTCCTGATGCCTGTACTCTTTAGGTTACATACTCCTGATGCCTGTACTCTTTAGGTTACATACTCCTGACACTTGCACTTTTAAGGTAACATACTTCTGTCCTCTGCACTCTGTAGGTTACATACTCCTGGTCTCTGTAGGTTACATACTTCTGACACCTGCGCCCTTTGCGTTACATACTCCTGATACTTGGCTCAAGTTTTAAGTTCCTCCATCTGTAAGCACAATTTTGCCACACCCACCATTTACCGTGACGTACTTGGCATGGCGCCTCATTATTGTCCTCTGGGTGCTTAAAGGTAGTTTGGTCAGGGCCTTGTGATTTCTAATGGCGGCCCTCGTTGCATTCCCGCTACTGTAGTCATTCTAACACATTCACACCACAATGCTACTTAGAAACTGCGTGAACACTGTAGTAGTGGGCAGTAAAATGAGGCACTTCCACTACTCATAGCTCTGAAGGTCGCCTTAAACACAAATTTTGTTTATTAGGCTGAAAAACTTGTATCAAAAAAAGGATAGTATTTCGATACATTGAATTCTTTATTACCATCGTACTCTTCCTGTGGTGTTGTCCCCCCTGTTGTACCCCCGATGTGCCCTCATGGGATCCCTCTACCCTTCTATGCTGCGTCACGTATCTCTAGTTAAATTTATAATTCTCCATTGGCGCTTTCTTAATCTCCGTTTTTTTTTTTCCCCGGTAAAGTCTCTTCAGCTCCCAGAAAAAGATCTTAGATCTTAGCGAGAAAAGGGGCAACAAATCCTGGGCCGTGCTCCGGCGTAGCGCAGGCAGAAGCGGCGGAGATGAGCGTGATTTGTGTTCGCCATTAATAATTCATCACCGGGACGCTATCTCCAACAGAACAGGTTGAATTTTTTTTATCGGAAATTCTGTGTTTTTTTTATCTCCGGCGTGTCATTTTCCCCGCACCTCCCCGTTCTATCTTGCGCTCGTCGGTCTCCATCATATCTCACCTGTTTGACATTCCACGCGCGCGTCCTTAATCGCGTTCGAAATGGCAGCACTTTAGCCGTAGTGTTTCTTGCGCACTCGGCTATAATGGAACGCCATAAAAAAATTTTTTAAAAAAAGACGAGATGCAAAGCGGCGCGCCGTTCAGGCGACAAGTGGCCAACACTCAGACGCCGCTGATTAGGATCATTCAACCCCATTACAGCCGAGGAGCCCGCGGGGCTTCAAAGATCAGAATGATTTAACTCCTTCGGCGCCCACGGTGACACCAATTTTAATTAAGACTAAAGACTGCGCTAGCCCTGGGGGGGGGCTCTTAATTAAAGGCCACGTCCCGGGTGTATTCATTCTGGGTGGCCCTGCCACGCTTTTATTAATAAATCTCTACAATTGGGGTTAAACGCTTCCCCCTTATAGCGGAGGACGGAGCCCACCTGCGTCTTGTCTTCTCCAGACCGGAGTTTTTCTTTCCCCTCTTGGGGGGGGGGGGGGGGGGCGCTCCAATCTTATCCTGCCGCAGATTACAGCCCGATCGACGGGGGGGGGGGGGGGGGGGCCAGGGCCGCTCAAAGAAGCCATTGTTCTCGCTCCCCTAACCAAAACTCTGTACGCGCTCGCCCGCCTGTGAAAACTGAACGCAGACAGACCGCGGCCTCCCAACACAAGAGGGCTTTGTCTAACATTTGGCCCCGCGCGAGGCCTTAGGATATCTCCGAAGATTTGGAAAAATGATTCTTCTGTGGAAAAGAAACGGAAAAAAAGTTGTCATAATCTTTCCATTTATGGGCCCGGCGTGGTGTGTTTACACGCATCGAGGCCTCTGACTTATTTTTTTTTTTTTTATTCCCTGCGCCGGTTGGGTCGCCATCAAACGCCGCGGCGTCCGCTCGGATGTGTGGCGGCTTTGTGTTCGCCGCCGCGTTTTAATGTCGGGCAGGCCTTTGAACATGAGCTTGAGTCACATTAGAGTGAGACAATGTGTGACTCGTATGGGGGAGACGCGACAAGAGCCGGCCAGGGGCTCGGTGACCAGATTTGTGCCGATGGCTGGTTTTGCGGTCTGTATGATCTAATGGCGTTTATGTGGCGGAAAGAAGAAATCGATGCTAAAAAAAAAAGACACAGCTTCGCTTAAAGAGGACCTTCACCCTAAAGGTCATGTCATGTTGCTCTGCCTCCTCCCCCTCCCTTACAATTGGATATATACAGTAAATATTTATTATTTTCTTTTAATTTATTTTATTATCTTTTATTTTATATTATTATCTTTTATTTATTATTATCTTTTATTTTATATTATTATCCTTTATTATATCATTTATTTGGGTTGCAAAGTAGCACCACTTCTGCATTTCTTACCTAGGCAGGTTTTTTTTTTTTGCCCACCCCCTGCACGTGCATAGAGGTCCTGCACGGTTTTTGGTCCCAGGTGAGCCCCATTGCACAGCTTTGATGTGACTTTACACCCTGGCACTCAAGTAGCATCAAAGTTGTACAGGAGCCTTTGTGTCCAAAGTTGCATGTTAGGGTTAAAGTGACATTAAAGGCAATTTAAAATAAAAGAAATAAAATACATGTTATACTCACCTGTTCTGTGTAATGGTTTTGCACAGAGCAGCCCTAATTCTCCTCTTCTTAGGTCCCCCGCCGGTGCTCCTGGCCCCTCTCGCCTGCCACGTGAAGCACCCACCCCAGCCCCCCCCAATACTTACCTGAGCCCGATCTTCCTCCAACGAGAGCACGAGAGCCTCGGCTCTTCAGGGACTCTCACTCCTCATTGGCTGAGACAGCAGCAGGAGGAATTGGCTCCCACCGCTGTCAATCACAGCCAGTGAGCCTATGCTCCCGAGCAGCTGCTCCACGTGTCCATTCACACACATACAGCCATGGCTTGGCCCCATCCCCTCTCTCTCCTCATTGGCTCACTGGCTGTGTTTGACAGCAGTGGGAGCCAATACCGCTGCTGTCTCAGCCAATGAGGTGGGAGAGCCCCCAGAGAGCCAAGGCTCTTGTGCACATTGCTGGAGGAAGATTGGGCTTGGGTAAGTATTGGGGGGGGGTCTCAATGTAAGAAACGTTAACCCTTAAGAGGAGTTCCACCCAGGGGGGCCGTCAAAAAAAAAAAAAATTAAAAGTCAGCAGCTGCAAATACTGCAGCTGCTGACTTTTAATTGGACACTTACCTGTCCCAGGGTTCAGCGATGCGGGGGATCGAAGCCCCGCTCGTCCCCCCTCTCCGCTCGTCGGCGCCGGCATTTCAACTGTGGGCGCCGGGCTGTGGCTTCACAGCCTGGCACCCACTGCGCATGCGCGAGCGGCGCCGCGCGCCGTGATTGGCCGCTCAATCACCTGGGACCTGTAATGGGTCCCAGATGATTGACAGGAGGGAGGGAGCAGAGCGGAGCCCTTCCTGTGCCGAGGGGGAAGTGATGTCACCAGCCCAGGCAAAGGAAGAAGCAGACTACGAGGGACCACCTAGCAACAGGCATTTAGAGGTAAGTGAAAAAAAAAAATATCCAAATGTTTTTTTGTTTTTTTGTTTTAGAATTTTTCCAGGTATTTTAGTTTTTTGGGTGGAACCCCACTTTAAGAATCACATTAAGGGCTAGCGTTAAGGGTTAAGCAGGCCATAGACGAGTCAAAAACTAAACAAAAATTCATGGTCATTCGTTTTTCACATTATTAGTGTGTCAGCTGTGACATGCAATACTCATGCCACAATCGAAAGTGTCTGATCCAACATGCTGGATTTTGTTTTAAAAAAACGAAAGAAATGATTGCACAATCGTATGTACCATTTTCAATCAACAGAACGTTCCGTTTTTGACTCATCTATGGGCCTGTTTATGGGGTTAGAGTTAGGGTTTGCGGTAATTGTTAGGGTTAGCATTCAAACCATTAACTCTAACCCTAACCCTAACCCTAACCCTAATGCCATGTACACACAAGCAAACTTTTCGACAGCAAAGGTCTGACGGAACGAATCCACCGGACAATTCGATCGTGCGTGGGCTTCATCGGACCTTTGCTGTCAGACGAATTTAGATTTGGAACATGTTTCAAATCTTTCCAACGGACTCGAGTCCGGTCGAAAAATCCGTTCGTCTGTATACTAGTCCGATGGACAAAAAATGACACAAGGGCAGCTATTGGCTACTGGCTATGAACTTCTTCATTCTAGTCCCTTCGTACGTCATCACGTTCAAACCAACAGATATTTTCGAACTGACTTTAGTCTGTTCGTTTGTGGGCAAGTCCGGTCGTTCGAAAGTCCGTAGTAACTCCGTCAAAAGACCGTCGGATCTTTGATGCTTAAAAGTCCGCTTGTATATACGTGGCATAACTCTAACCCTAACTCGTGACTTTGGACACATAAAGGTATCTGCACTACTTTGATGCAGCTTTGATGCTACTTGAATGCCAGAGAATGTAAAGTCGCATAGAAGTTGCACTCCACGAACAGAACTGTCATACTTTTCTATTAGCCAAAAAACGCAAAATATTTCAAAAACGCAACACCAGTGGCATTGGGAGGGGGGGCTGAGGGGGGCTGGAGCCCTGAGTGGGTCCCCAAAAAGCCCCGGGTGTCTGGCATGCACGATTCTATTTTTGGCCCCCGTGCGCCGCCGCAGAGCGGGGGGCAATCTGATCCTGAGCGCAACCGAGTGACATGGTAGGTCCCGCCTTCTGGAGCCTGTAGCGCCTATGAAGGACGTCCCACTGGTCTGATACCAGGACCGCGGGGCATGTGACGTCCATCATAGGCGCTGTAGGCTCCAGAAGGCAGGAATTACAATGCGTCCTCCGCGCCGCGTCATTGTGAGATCCCCGCTCAGCACTCGGGTGGGCAGCTCTCCTCTCCTCCTCTGTCTCTGGCTGCCTGCTGTGATGATGATGGGTGCGCCGCACACTACGGCTGAGCTGCAGGACACATGAAGTCTGTCTCCTGGTCAGGTAGGACAGTGTATGTCTGTCGGGTAGCGGCAGCACTTTCATTTTTTTGGTGCCGGTCCATTGAAGTTTATTACACACAAAACACAATCTGCTGTGGGAAAAAAATCCATAGGAAACCGTGTTAAATGGACCATAGAGCGTTTCTGCAAAATGTTCAAAAAAAAATGCATGTGTGTAAACCAAGGGTTATGTATAGAAAACAATTTGTAACACATAGGAAACATTGTTTACAAACGATGCACATTTGGTTACAAAGTAATATTACCAAACCATCAATAAAGTTTCCTTTTTATGAAAAAACAAATCTGTGTTTATATTCTATTCTCCAAACACCTCAATGTGTCGTTTCACCTGCTTTGGGGGTTTTCTTATTTTCTAACCAAAAATACTTTGTTATACATTGTTTCATGAATGTTACAAATTGTGTTATGTCTGCTGTACTCTGGTTACACAAGAAACATCTCAATCTACTGTTTTTAACTACTTAAAGACCAGGCCCATTCTGACACTTTGTTTACAAGTAGAAATCAGTATTTTTTTTTTTGTGCTAGAAAATGTTATACTTTTAGCAGCGGCCCTAGAGAACAAAATTATGGGTGTTGCAATTTTTTATGCACGGTATTTACAGCTTTTCAATTGCAATTTTTTTTCGAAAAATTACACTTTAATGAATTTTAATGCAAACAAAAAGAAACACAATATATAATCCAATTTTCTGGTAAAATCTAACAGATGATGTTACACCGAGTAAATAGATACCTAACATGGCACGCTCGTGGAATGGCGCCAAACTAAAGTATTTCAAAATTTTCCATAGGCAACGCTTTAAACGTGTTTTCAGGTTACCTGTTTAGAGTTACAGAGGACATCTAGCGCTAGAATTATTACTCTCGCTCCAATGTTTGCAACAATACCTCACATGTGTGCGTGGCCTACGTATGCGTTCGCTTCTGCAGGCGAGCACGGAAGGATGGGGGTGGTTTAGATTTTATTTTTTTTTTATTTTTATGCTCTCCCTTTACATTTTTTCCACTTTTATGCGTATTACAAAGAATGTGTACATCCCTTGTAATAAGAATAAGGCCCCTTTCACACTGGGGCGATGGGGGCGTCGGCGGTAAAACGGCGCTACTTTTAGCGCCGCTTTACCGTCGTTTTAGCGGCGGTATTCGGCCGCTAGCGGGGCGGTTTTAACCCCCACTAGCGGGCAAAAAAAGGGTTAAAACCGCCGCTACAGCAGCGCTATGCCGGCGGTATAGCCGCGCTGCCCCATTGATTTCAATGGGCAGGAGCGGTGAAGGAGCGGTATACACACCGCTCCTTCACCATTCCAAAGATGCTGCTAGCCAGGAGTGTTTTTTCCCCTCCTGCCAGCGCACCACTCCAGTGTGAAAGCCCTCGGGGCTTTCACACTGGAGACACAGCAGCGGCAGTTTTAGGTCGGTTTGCAGGCGCTATTTTTAGCGCAATAGCGCCCGCAAACCGCCCCAGTATGAAAGGGGCCTAAGGATGACAAGTTCTCTTTATGGAGAGATCGGGGGTCAAAAAGAATCTTTTTACCTTTTTAAAAGCAAAAAAAATAAATAAATAATTCTTTACATCTGCCATAGACCGGAAGTGACATCATGAAGTTGCTTCAGTCCTCCAAGGCAATAGAGGTGATCAGAGACAATTGGGTCTCTGTTCGCCTCTGTGACCAGCCGTTTCTCGGGCGCGCCAGTAAAAATGGTAAGCCCGAGAAACGCCAGCGAGCAGCGGGGGGTGGGGGGGTGACCCCTCCCGCTGCTTCTGAAAGCGATGAGCCGCTCTGATCGCTTTCATGAGAAAGAATCGCCGGCTGGAAAAAAAATTCTGGGGTTATGGCGGATGGCTTCACCGGTAAACCGCTACCAAGCGGCAATGTATATATACGTATTGCGGTGGGCAAGTGGTTAAAGCCGAACTTCACTCTCCCAATCAGCTCTTTTTAGGGTAGAAAATCGTATGATCTATGGCGTGCTTAACTCTCCGGTATCCACCAACCGCTAATATCAGTTTTGGGTGGACTGACTCCTCCAGAGATAAGACGATCGTTGTCCAGCCAGCGGAATCCGTATGTCTGACAGTTCTTTTTTTTTTTCCAGGACCTGTCTGGGGGCCCGGGACCCGTATTGCGGATGGGACAGTAAAAAGAAGCGCTGCACCACCCTGGAGGACAGCTCCAATATGAGCCTTTGGTTTCAGAACATCACCGAATGCCCGGTAAGCGATGACATCATAGTGACGTCACAGTGAAGCGTCACTTAGAGAAAGGCGGCTTTCTATACGGGGGGGGGGGGGCACTCAGAGGGAAATTATAACGAGCATTTTAGAGACCAGGATCATCGGGAGAATTGGTCAGCTGACACCATACAATCCAGAGATCCCATATTTTACCGCCCCAAATAATAGCGCAGCTTACATCATCCTGGCCGCGTAACAAGGCAGCCGTGAAAGCGAAGTGACAGACTCAGCGCCGAGTCCTGATAAGTGGATATTGTACGTGGAACAATTCACATTCAGGAGAGCAAAAAATAAAAAAATAAAAAATCTGCAAAAAGACCACAGAAGTCACCCGGCGTGCCGACACATTGCTGAGGAAACATTGAATCCCGGCCAAAAACTCTTTCTTTGGATGGTGCGGGGGAGGAGGAGAACCTCTGCCTGCTCTTTTTTTTGATCTCTGTGTCCCCCTCTCGGTGACTGAAGGGAATTTGCACAGAGGGGACACCAAGAGCAATAGTTCCCTCTTCCAAAAATTCCAAAACGACTCCAGAACGCAATTTTATGGCGATCAGAAAACAGCCCATAAACTCCACTGCTAATAAGTCCTCATACACACGGACGTTTAAAAAAAAAAAAAACGGTCTGTAAAGCTAGTAACCACGCCTGGGAAAAAAAAAGCAGCGTTAAAAACGCGATTTTATTAGCGTTTTGATTTGGCATCAATGCGCATTTTAATGTCGTTTGTAAATGTTAACGCGCGTTTTTAAAAAAAAAAAAAAATCATCCCTCTGCTATTTTTCACTCCCAAATTACCCACATAAACGTTTTTTTACAGCTTAAAAAATGCTGATGCTAAAAAAAAAAAACGTCGGTATAGCGCTAATACGTTTTTTTGAGCTTTTTTTTGGCGTAAAAACAGCTTTAGCGCTGGAGCCTCAGAACGCGCCGGACCCGGTCCTTGGTTTTTGTGTTGTTTTTTTTTGAGCTTAAAGACGACCATGCCTTTTTTTTGTTATAGGCTCATTTATATTTATTTATTTTTTATTTATTTTAACTTTTTTTTTTTTGTTAGAGGTTCATTTATTTTTATTTATTTTTTATTTATTTATTTTATTTGTTTTAACATTTTTTTTTGTTAGAGGTTCATTTATTTTTTTATTTGTTTTTTTTATTTATTTGTTTTAGGTTAGGGGTTATTATTAGGATTAGGGTTTGAGGTTCGGGATTAATTTATGATTATTTCAGGTGGCGGGAGGTGGGGGCGGAGTTTTTATCGATCGTGTGAAAGCAGCCGTGATTGGCTGTCACGGTGGTCACATGATTGGAAAGCTCCCGATTTGCGAGTGGCAATCGGGAACTTTCCATCAGCCGCCGGTAACCGTCCCCGGGAGTGCGCAGGGCGCCCAGGCTTCTCGGCGTAGCTGCGTTTGCAACGTGGTACGCAAATATTCGGCCACTCGGAGCCAAGGCCCAACGGCTGACAAGGCCGCGTATTTGCGTGGTGTCGGCGCCAAGAGGTTAAGAGATAAAGAGGAGGCAATGGGGGGGGGGGGTCCCTGATTGGAGGGTTGATGGAAAATCGCAAAGAATATTCGGGACATGTAGAAAAAAATTAATAAAACGGTAAAAATAGAACTAATATTAATAACTTTAACCATTTCAGCCCCGGAAGGTTTTACCCCCCCGTAATGACAGCTGATTGGTTTACGGTCTGCTGTCAGCTGGGAGCTCCCGACTGACAGCAGAGACGAGTCGCCAGTTGTTAGGACGCTGGCGGGTGTCAGCTTCTTAGCGACCAGCACAGACTGCAGGCAAAAAAACGCACCAAAAACGCAGGAAAAGTCGCATCGCCGTCGTGTGGCATCGATGTGGGCGGAGACTGAAGACAATGCGATTTCCGTTGTCATGTGACATCACAGTAGCGAGATCCCTCCGGGGCGCCTCATTGACTCCGATCTTCCCTATTGCAGGTCAGGAACCTGACGGTGAACGGCGGGCTGGGCGCCTGGTCGTCATGGCAGCCGTGCCAACATTCCGACGGAGACTCCTCCTGCTTCTGCCGCTCCAGAAACTGCGACAACCCTCCCCCGCAGTGTGGCGGGAGAGACTGCGAGGGGCCGCGGATCGAGATCACCAACTGCTCGCGGTAAGTGTGACGCTCCATTGTACCGATCAAGTCTGCATGAAGAAATCCCCTCCCCCAGTGATCAGACTGTACATTGTAACTTTGTAGAAGGAGGAGGCATTTCCTCAGTCTCCCCTCCCCCAGTGATCAGACTGTACATTGTAACTTTGTAGAAGGAGGAGGAGGCATTTCCTCAGTCTCCCCTCCCCCAGTGATCAGACTGTACATTGTAACTTTGTAGAAGGAGGAGGAGGCATTTCCTCAGTCTCCCCTCCCCCCCAGTGATCAGACTGTACATTGTAACTTTGTAGAAGGAGGAGGGGGCATTTCCTCAGTCTCCCCTCCCCCAGTGATCAGACTGTACATTGTAACTTTGTAGAAGGAGGAGGAGTCATTTCCTCAGTCTCCCCTCCCCTAGTGATCAGACTGTACATTGTAACTTTGTAGAAGGAGGAGGAGTCATTTCCTCAGTCTCCCCTCCCCCAGTGATCAGACTGTACATTGTAACTTTGTAGAAGGAGGAGGAGTCATTTTCCTAGTCTCCCCTCCCCCAGTGATAAGACTGTACATAGTAACTTTGTAGCAAGTTACAAGGTTGGAAGCTGCAGAAAGGGGGCTGATCTGTGTCAGACATTTGTGCAGAGGCCCCAGGATTTACATGTCATCTCTGAGCCGTCATCTCAGTCCAGGAAGTAGACGGTGACGATGGATGATGCCTGAATAAAGATGGCGCCGTCCTTTTGACGATGAAATGAAGACGTTGTCGGGGGAGTTCTGTGATCTCTGTGAGAAGTAATAAACACCTGGAAGGGGCGCACGCTGCATTGGATGTGACCTATGTGATGACAGATCCTCTTTATGATTGGTGAGATGTCGGTGTGGAGAGGCGGAGCTTAGGATGTTTTCCTTCCATCTCTCCAATCACCATGAAGCCTCAGTACAGACATCGAATGAAGAAGATTTATTTGTTTTTGTTATTTTACATTTTTATTAAGCCGCCGAGTCAGAGAGCGGGGGAGGGGAGCGCTCATTTCTATCGAGATTATTTTTATTATAAACAAGATGGAAAATAGAATGTCTTCCACCGCAGTCCTCCATCCCATCACCACCAGGGGGCGGCGTTCCTACATTAGAGTGTAAGCTCTTCTGTACAGAGACTGATATGACTGTGGGGGAGGAGACATTAGAGTGTAAGCTCTTCTGTACAGAGACTGATATGACTGTGGGGGAGGGGACATTAGAGTGTAAGCTCCTCTGTACAGAGACTGATGTGACTGTGGGGGAGGGGACATTAGAGTGTAAGCTCCTCTGGTGCAGAGACTGATGTGACCGGCTCAGTGATCTCTGTACAGCACTGTGGTGTATATCAGAGCTATATAAATGTAGAATAATAGTGTGTGGGTGAGGGGGTATTAGAGTGTAAGCTCTGCGGTGCGGAGACTGATGATCCTGCGGGGGGAGGGGACATTAGAGTGTAAGCTCTGCGGTGTGAAGACTGATGGTCCTGTGGGGGAGGGGACATTAGAGTGTAAGCTCTGCGGTGTGAAGACTGATGGTCCTCTGGGGGAGGGGACATTAGAGTGTAAGCTCTGCGGTGCGGAGACTGAAGATCCTGTGGGGGGAGGGGACATGAGAGTGTAAGCTCTGCCGTGTGGAGACTGATGATCTTGTGGGGGGAGGGGACATTAGAGTGTAAGCTCTGCGGTGCGGAGACTGATGATCCTGCGGGGGGAGGGGACATTAGAGTGTAAGCTCTGCGGTGCGGAGACTGATGATCCTGTGGGGGGAGGGGACATTAGAGTGTAAGCTCTGCAGGGAGGAGACTGGTGATCCTGTGGGGGGAGGGGACATTAGAGTGTAAGCTCTGCGGTGCGGAGACGGATGATCCTGTGGGGGGAGGGGACATTAGAGTGTAAGCTCTGCGGGGCGGAGACGGATGATCCTGTGGGGGGAGGGGACATTAGAGTGTAAGCTCTGCAGGGAAGAGACTGGTGATCCTGTGGGGGGAGGGGACATTAGAGTGTAAGCTCTGCGGTGCGGAGACGGATGATCCTGTGGGGGGAGGGGACATTAGAGTGTAAGCTCTGCGGGGCGGAGACGGATGATCCTGTGGGGGGAGGGGACATTAGAGTGTAAGCTCTGTGGTGCGGAGACTGATGATCCTGTGGGGGAGGGGACATTAGAGTGTAAGCTCTGCGGTGCGGAGACTGATGTGACTGTGGGGGAGGGGACATTAGAGTGTAGGCTCTGCGGTGCGGAGACTGATGATCCTGTGGGGGGAGGGGACATTAGAGTGTAAGCTCTGCGGGGCGGAGACGGATGATCCTGTGGGGGGAGGGGACATTAGAGTGTAAGCTCTGCAGGGCGGAGACTGGTGATCCTGTGGGGGGAGGGGACATTAGAGTGTAAGCTCTGCGGTGCGGAGACGGATATTCCTGTGGGGGGAGGGGACAATAGAGTGTAGGCTCTGCGGTGCGGAGACTGATGATCCTGTGGGGGGAGGGGACATTAGAGTGTAAGCTCTGCAGGGCGGAGACGGATGATCCTGTGGGGGGAGGGGACATTAGAGTGTAAGCTCTGCAGGGCGGAGACTGGTGATCCTGTGGGGGGAGGGGACATTAGAGTGTAAGCTCTGCGGTGCGGAGACTGATGATCCTGTGGGGGGAGGGGACATTAGAGTGTAAGCTCTGCGGTGCGGAGACTGATGATCCTGTGGGGGGAGGAGACATTAGAGTGTAAGCTCTGCGGGGCGGAGACAGATGATCCTGTGGGGGGAGGGGACATTAGAGTGTAAGCTCTGCGGTGCAGAGACTGATGATCCTGTGGTGGGAGGGAACATTAGAGTGTAAGCTCTGCGGTGCAGAGACTGATGATCCTGTGCACTACGGTGGAATATGACAGAAATAAATAAATCCAGCAGACCTGGAAGGTGGCGCTGATGATGTCATAGTGTTTATGTAAATGCAGCGATCCATAGAATGACAATCGATCTTTGTGACACATCTCAATAAAAGCAGAAAAACGTTATAAAAGAATTACGGCTCCATTTTCCCGGCTCCATTAATTTGATCTTTTACAGGAGGACTGGAGATAAAATCTCATAAAATAAAATTGGGATGTAGAAATGAAATTGATGCGGAAGATTCCAAACACACAAACTATAAATAATTGGCGCCTTTATTAGTTCCAATACAGGAGGTGGAGGGAGAGGAGATGGAGGGAGAGGAGATGGAGGGAGAGGAGATGGAGGGAGAGGAGATGGAGGGAGAGGAGATGGAGGGAGAGGAGATGGAGGGAGAGGAGATGGAGGGAGATGAGATGGCGGGAGAGGAGATGTCGGGAGAGGAGATGTCGGGAGAGGAGATGTCGGGAGAGGAGATGTCGGGAGAGGAGATGTCGGGAGAGGAGATGGCGGGAGAGGAGATGGCGGGAGAGGAGATGTCGGGAGAGGGGATGGAGGGAGAGGAGATGTCGGGAGAGGAGATGTCGGGAGAGGAGATGGCGGGAGAGGAGATGGCGGGAGAGGAGATGGCGGGAGAGGAGCTTCTGATCCGGAAATGAAGGTTCTGGAAGATACGGATACATTGTTATACTGTAGAAGTCATTTTTCGGGGGATTGATGTATCCCGGGTTGTTGTGTTTTGTTGGGTTTTTTTTTCCCCACATAACCCCCTTGCTGGGACATACTGGATCATACTGGACCGTACTGGGACATACTGGACCGTACTGGGACATACTGGACCATACTGGGACATACTGGACCATACTGGGACATACTGGATCATACTGGGACATACTGGATCATACTGGGACATACTGGATCATACTGGACCATACTGGGACATACTGGATCATACTGGGAATTACTGGATCATACTGGATCATACTGGACCGTACTGGGACATTCTGGATCATACTGGACCGTACTAGGACATACTGGACCATACTGGGACATACTGAATCATACTCGACCGTACTGGGACATACTGTGACGTACTGGACCATATTGGACAATACTGGGACTTACTGGGACATACTAGACATACTGTGACTTACTGGACATACGGAACGTACTGGAATGTACTGGGACATACTGGTACATATTGGACCATACTGGGACTTACTGGACCATACTGAGACGTACTGGGACTTACTGGGACATACTGGACAAACTGGGACATACTGGACAAACTGGGACATACTGGACCATACTAGACATACTCTGACATACTGGGACTTATTGGGACATACTGGATCATACTGGACCATACTAGACATACTGGACCATACTGGACTGTACTGGGACATACTGGACCATACTGGGACATACTGGATCATACTGGACCGTACTGGGACATACTGGACCATACTGGACCGTACTGGGACATACTGGACCATACTGAGACGTACTGGGACTTACTGGGACATACTGGACAAACTGGGACATACTGGACCATACTAGACATACTCTGACATACTGGGACTTATTGGGACATACTGGATCATACTGGACCATACTAGACATACTGGACCATACTGGACTGTACTGGGACATACTGGACCATACTGGGACATACTGGATCATACTGGACCGTACTGGGACATACTGGACCATACTGGACCGTACTGGGACATACTGGACCATACTGGGACATACTGGACCGTACTGGGACATACTGGACCGTACTGGGACATACTGGACCATACTGGGACATACTGGACCGTACTGGGACACACTGGACCGTACTGGACCGTACTGGGACATACTGGACCGTACTGGGACATACTGGACCATACTGGGACATACTGGATCATACTGGGACATACTGGATCATACTGGGACATACTGGATCATACTGGGACATACGGGATCATACTGGACCATACTGGGACATACTGGATCATACTGGACCATACTGGGACATACTGGATCATACTGGACCATACTGGGACTTACTGGATCATACTGGACCGTACTGGGACATACTGGATCATACTGGACCGTACTGGGACATACTGGATCATACTGGACCGTACTGGGACATACTGGACCATACTAGGACATACTGGATCATACTGGACCGTACTGGACCGTACTGGGACATACTGTGACGTACTGGACCATATTGGACCATACTGGGACTTACTGGGACTTACTGGACCATACTGAGACGTACTGGGACTTACTGGGACATACTGGACAAACTGGGACATACTGGATCATACTGGGCCATACTTTAACATATGGGACGTACGGAGATATACTGGACCATACTGGGACTTACTGGACCATACTGGGACATACGGAGATATACTGGACCACACTGGGACATACTGGACCACACTGGGACATACTGGACCACACTGGGACATACTGGACCACACTGGGACATACTGGACCACACTGGGACATACTGGACCATACTGGTACTTACTGGGACATACCTGGACATACTGAACCATACTGGGACACACTAGGCATACTAAAGCATACTGGGTCATACTGGAGATACTAGACAAGCTGGGACTTACTGGGACATACTTCACATACTAGAACAAACTGGAACTGTTCTACTTAAATCCTCCCTCCGGCTTCCCCTTCTGTCTTGCACAGGTGTATCGGCTCCTCTGCTGGACTGAATTGGCTTCCTCTGATTTCACTGCACACTGTGAGCTTCTCACAATGTGCATTAGAAGCTGCAGCAAGTCAGAAAGACCCCCACCTCATTTCCTGTCTGGAGGACATCCAGCATCATCTAGTCCTGTCCTTCCCAGCATGACTGTCCCTGGCCCCGCCCCTTTCATTAATTGGATTTCAGTTATTTCAGTCATGGAGGCTCAGCATCACATGTGGGTGTTACCTATGCTAATGCGGCCTGTCTAGGAATGCCCACTCCTCCAGACTGACACCCACCCATCAAGGCATTTTGATATTTGCATAACTCCTCCCACTGCGTTCATCAGTACTGGGGGGTCTTGAGAGGAGTACTGAGGCTGGGGGGGCTGTGATGTTATCAGGAAGCTATGTATGCCCCCTGCTGGCCCCTCTCACCAGCCATGATCTGCCTGCATTGCATAGAGAAGCACAGAGACCCAGTGATGATGTCACCGGGTTTTAAATAAGGTATGTCATGGAAATTAAAAAAGGTTTTATTTAATAATGTCATTAGCATATTGATGAGGGGGAGGGGGGAACCAGGGAAGGCAAAACATAAGCAGATTAAACTTCAGCATTAAGAGGGAGGGAGGAAGGATATGGACCAGGACTGGCCCAAGACATTGTGCTGCCCGATTCCAGGAATGAAATGCTGCCCCCCCCCCCAAATAAAAATCACGCCCACCAAAGGGCCCCCACATCCAATTATTTTATATCATGATATAAAAACAAAAACAAAAATTACATTTATTAGGAAGTCAGATTTACATCTAACAGCACCTTGTCTATATGTAAAGTTATATGACATACCATTATGTTCAATTCCGAGGGGCGGGCTAGGGCAGTATATGGACGGGCTAGGGTAGTATATGGATGGGCTAGGGTAGTATATGGACGGGCTAGGGTAGTATATGGACAGGCTAGGGTAGTATATGGACAGGCTAGGGTAGTATATGGACAGGCTAGGGTAGTATATGGACAGGCTAGGGTAGTATATGGACAGGCTAGGGTAGTATATGAACAGGCTAGGGTAGTATATGGACAGGCTAGGGTAGTATATGGACGGGCTAGGGTAGTATATGGACAGGCTAGGGTAGTATATGGACAGGCTAGGGTAGTATTTGAACGGGCTAGGGTAGTATATGGACGGGCTAGGGTAGTATATGGACAGGCTAGGGTAGTATATGGACGGGCTAGGGTAGTATATGGACGGGCTAGGGTAGTATATGGACGGGCTAGGGTAGTATATGGACGGGCTAGGGTAGTATATGGACAGGCTAGGGTAGTATATGGACAGGCTAGGGTAGTATATGGACAGGCTAGGGTAGTATATGGACGGGCCAGGGTATTATATGGATGGGCTACAGTAGTATATATACAGGCTAGGGTAGTATATAGACAGGCTAGGGTAGTATATGGATAATCTAGGGCAGTATAAGGATGGGCTAGGGTAGTATATGGACGGGCTAGGGTAGTATATGGACAGGCTAGGGTAGTATATGGACAGGCTAGGGTAGTATATGGACTGGCTAGGGTAGTATATGGACAGGCTAGGGTAGTATATGGACGGGCTAGGGTAGTATATGGACGGGCTAGGGTAGTATATGGACGGGCTAGGGTAGTATATGGACAGGCTAGGGTAGTATATGGACAGGCTAGGGTAGTATATGGACGGGCCAGGGTATTATATGGACGGGCTAGGGTAGTATATGGATGGGCTACAGTAGTATATAGACAGGCTAGGGCAGTATATGGACAGGCTAGGGCAGTATATGGACAGGCTAGGGCAGTATATGGACAGGCTAGGGTAGTATATGGACAGGCTAGGGTAGTATATGGACGGGCCAGGGTATTATATGGATGGGCTACAGTAGTATATATACAGGCTAGGGTAGTATATGGACAGGCTAGGGCAATATATGGACAGGCTAGGGTAGTATATAGACAGGCTAGGGTAGTATATGGACAGGCTAGGGCAATATATGGACAGGCTAGGGCAGTATATAGACAGGCTAGGGTAGTATATGGACGGGCTAGGGCAGTATATGGATGGGCTAGGGTAGTTTATGGACAGGCTAGGGTAGTATATAGACAGGCTAGGGTAGTATATGGACGGGCTAGGGCAGTATATGGATGGGCTAGGGTAGTTTATGGACAGGCTAGGGTAGTATATAGACAGGCTAGGGTAGTATATGGACAGGCTAGGGTAGTATATGGACAGGCTAGGGTAGTATATGGACAGGCTAGGGTAGTATATGGACAGGCTAGGGCAGTATATGGACAGGCTAGGGCAGTATATGGACAGGCTAGGGCAGTATATAGACAGGCTAGGGTAGTATATGGACAGGCTAGGGTAGTATATGGACAGGCTAGGGCAGTATATGGACAGGCTAGGGTAGTATATAGACAGGCTAGGGTAGTATATGGACAGGCTAGGGTAGTATATGGACAGGCTAGGGTAGTATATGGACAGGCTAGGGTAGTATATGGACAGGCTAGGGTAGTATATGGACAGGCTAGGGTAGTATATGGACAGGCTAGGTAGTATATGGACAGGCTAGGGCAGTATATGGACAGGCTAGGGTAGTATATAAACAGGGTAGTATATGGATGGGCTAGGGTAGTATATAGACCGGCTAGGGTAGTGTATAGGCAGGCGGAAGAGCTCGGGGGGGGGGGGGGGCAGTTGTCATCATGACACAAAACCACTGTAAGAAAAATTTTGGGCTTCAATTTGCTGGGTGAATAGAAGAGAAGGCGAGGCGTCTGCGGTTCAGTTTGCTGCCCCTCTCAATGTTCCGCCTGTGTCCAATGGACCCGGCGGTACCCGCGGTAGGGCCGGCCCTCATATGGACGCTTACATTAAAGATTCTGATTTGTTTGCTGCATTTTAGGCGCCTTAAAGTAACACAATGTGATATTTGACGGGGAAGGAAATGTTGTCCATGTTTAATCAATGGTGGTAAATTGGAGAATCTGATTGGCTGCTGAGGGCGATACAGTTGAGCTTTTACAAAAAAACAAGGAAAAGTGACGGCAGAAAAATCCGGAGTAGTCCATCGAGTCTGCTCGTTATTTCCTGGTGTCTTGAGGGATGTTCTGACTCTCTGACCCGGCGTTTGGTTTTCCTTTCTCGGTCCGCGGATCGCGGTCTGCGGGTTTTGTGTCCGGGAAGTGGAATTGGTCTCATTTCGATATTTAATGAACATTTTGGATGTAAATAAAATTGTGTTTTTGTTTTGCTGTGGCGTTTTTATATGATGTGTTAGGTAAATAAGAAGCGTCCGGTAATCTGCGCGCTCTGCCCGCTGCGTTCCGGGTTCACGGAGGTGCCGTGCCCGGCTGGAATGTAAACAAACGTCTGTGCCAAGCATAGCTGAGCTGCCGTCACACATGGATCTGGTTAGCGGGACCCCCGCGCTCTCAGGAAATGGGATTTTTTTTCCTCTCTCTCCCTGTGTTCACTATTCATAGTCTGACACCTTCGAGCCGCCGCCGCCAGACGTGTCACCATAGGACGGGGCTCCGTGCAGAACTGCACAATCAGCCCCTTTTCCTGCGAACGGCACATCTGGTGCCCGGCGGCTGAGCCATGCCAGACTCCAGAGCCGAGGATTCATCAGATAACACCTCGGGTACGCCATGTGCCGAGGAATTCAATTACCGCGTGCCGCGCGCCCCCCTGAATAATGCAAACCGCGGTGCGTCCGTTTTATCAGAATCATTGCATTTTTTCCCCCAGCATTGATTTTTTTTCTTTTAGTACATTGTGTTTTGTTGGTAAAAAATATCAGCATGGATATCGGGAAGATAATTCCGTTTATAATGGAAATCAAGGTGATAATAGGAGGGGGGAGGGGCTTAGCGCCCAGGTGTAGAAATATGTCAGCTGCTGACAATTGCTGCCCTGACCTCAGATGGTGTCTCCCGACTCCTGAGTGAGTATAACCAACAAGATGATTGACAAGTCTACCTATGACCTCTGACCTCCAGCTCTCCCCCCTCGAGTGTCAGGCCAAGATAAAAACACAAATCTTTCATCGTTAAGCCTCCAAATTTGAATCTGTCTAAAAAAAAAAAAAAAAAAAAGAATTCAGATTCTTGCATAGAGCCATGACTGGTCCTCTTTGAAGTTGAGAGAAAACAGGTGTGTGGGCGCTACAACCTTCCCGCATAACGGCTCCGCCCAGTGCTCGGACCTCGAGGCTGCCGACACCCTCAATCTACCAGAATAAGGAAAGGGATGGTTGTCACTCAGGATGACATCCAAAAAATAGTATTCCTTTATTGAAAGGACATGCACAACGCTGTAAGAAAAACGGTCTACGCGTTTCGGACGTTAGTCCTTAGGGCCATGACGTCCGAAATGCGTAGGATGTTTTTACAGCCGTTGTACATGTCCTTTCACACTGATACAACACGACAGTGTTTGCCCTGCGACTTGAAGTCTGACATGCGTCCGACTTTGATCCCCGACAATACCAGGCATTGTGTCTGGTATGAATCTTTAGGGGGAACTCCACGCACAATGAAAAAAAAAAAAAAAAACCCGACAGGTCAGGAAAAGGAGGAGAGTATCGCCGCTCCAGGTGGGTCAGATCAAAGTAAAAGGCATCTCCTTCAGTCTAGAAGTCCGGGTGCTGGAAATGCTGTAGCAGTTGGACATCAAAGAAATCCTGGACAGCCGCACTCCAAAAATATTTGCCTTTTTTCAATAGTGTCATCCAAAATACAGGTCACAGCAGAGTGGAACAAAGCTTACGCGTTTCGCACTACACAGTGCTTAGTCATAGCTTGGGTCAGGAAAGGGGATGGGGACGAGCGCGCGCACCCCCCTGAACTGTACCAGGCCGCATGCCCTCAACATGGGGGGGGGGTGCTTTGGGGCAGGGGGCCCCACCCCAAAGCACCTTGCCCCCATGTTGATGAGGACAAGGGCCTCTTCCCGACAACCCTGGCCGTTGGTTGTCAGGGTCTGCAGGCGGGGAGCTTATCGGAATCTGGAAGCACCCTTTAACAAGGGGACCCCCCCAGATCCCGGCCCCCCCACCCCCACCCTATGTGAATTTACCCCTTCCCATTCACCTAAAAAAAAAAAAAAAAGTCAAAAATAAAACGCAATACACAGGTTTTTAGTTGTGAATGCAGCCTAAAGTGTAAGTTCACCTTTAGGCTGCTTTTACACTTGAGCATAGCGATTTCAGGCCGAATTTTGCCACGATTTTTACCGTGTTTTTTGCTGTGTTTTTTGCCGCGATTTTGTACAGGTCAAAAGGTCACCCATGTAAAAATCAGAAAAATGCCCAAATTGAGCTACAGTTCACACCCCAAAGCATTTTGTACCTTGAAGCCTGAAGCTCCAAAGCGCCCGAGGAGGGAAAAAAAAAATCAATTATTCTCTATGGAGACGGTTCACATCTCCACTCCAAGACGCCTGAAGCCAAACACCTGAAGCTCAAAAAAGTTCTGGAGCTTTTCTTGTAGCTCAATTCAGGCAGATTTGGGCATTTTTCTGCTTTTTACATTGGTGACCTTTTGACCTGTACAAAATCACATCAAAAAACGCGGTGCGTTTTCGGCTCGTAAAACACCAGAAAAAAATGCCCGAAAAACGCCCAACAAGCAAAACCCCATTCATTTCAATGGCCCCTGTTCACATCTGAGCGTTCTGTCGCCTGAAGCAAAATGCCTAAAGCTCAAAAAAGTACAGGAGCTTCTTTTTTTTTGGGCAGATTACAGGCGTTTTCTTCTTTTTACATTGGTGACCTTTTGACTTGTACAAAATCGAAGCAAAATCACTGTAAAAATCACGTAAAAAATGCACGACTTTCTGCCTGGAAACAAAACGCTCAGATGTGAATGCAGCTTAACAGAAAAATCTGCAAGGTGAACTTGAACCAGGACCCCCTCCTCACCCACCCCACCTCCTCCTCACCCACCCCACCTCCTCCTCACCCACCCCACCTCCTCCTCACCCACCCCACCTCTTCCTCATCCACCCCACCTCTTCCTCACCCACCCCACCTCTTCCTCACCTGCCCCACCTTCTCCTCACCCCACCTTCTCCTCACCCCACCTCCTCCTCACCCACCCCACCTCCTCCTCACCAACCCCACCTCCTCACCCACCCCACCTCCTCACCCACCCCACCTCCTCCTCACCCACCCCACCTTCTCCTCACCCCACCCCACCTCTTCCTCACCCGCCCCACCTTCTCCTCACCCCACCTCCTCCTCACCCACCCCACCTCCTCCTCACCCCACCTCCTCCCTAGCGATCTCCCGTTCTGAGCCCTCGGTATAGCTGCCTCAGGGGTTCAGGGCTTAGAAATCCCCTTGGCATTCATGCGTCCTCTTCCCTGCTGACAGGACAGGCTACGTGGGCTCTGATTGGTTGGCGCCGCCCATGTGATGGTGCCGACCAATTAGAATGCTCTGAAAGGTCCCTCCTGGCAGGGTACTTTTTGGAGATTCAGCTGCAGTGATTTCTAAGCCCCGGGGCTCAGAAAGGGAGATAGCCGCGATCCAGGTCAGCGGGACTAGGGGGGGGGGGGGGCGAGGAGGGGGTCCTATGTAAGTTCACCTTACAGATTTTTCTGTAAAGTTGAACTTTCCCTTTAATGCATTCTGTGCCATAAGGTGGAAGACCTTCTGACCCCCCCAGAGCCCCCCAAATACTTACCCGAACCCGATCATTCCAGCGTCGAGGGCGAGCCCAGCAGCTCCAGCCGCTGTCTCGGGTCCTCATTGGATAGATTGATAGCGGTGGGAGCCATTGGCTCCTGCTGCTGTCAATCAAATCCAGTAACAAAAGGAATGCCAGGGGCGGTGCCGAGTCCTGCTGTCCAATGGATGCAGCAGCAGGACTCGGGAGCGCGCCTGCTTAGGTGCCCCCATGGAAAGCAGCTCTCTGCGGGGGCGCTCGCCAAAGAGGTGGAGCCAGGAGCGCCGCAGGCGGACTCAAGAAAAGGAGAATCGGGGGCCGCTCTGTGCAAAACCCTTACACAGAGCATGTAAGTATGACATGTTTATTATTATTTTTTTTAAAACCTTTAGAATCACTTTAGTCATTCAGGGTCAGGGATGGGTTTGGGTTTATTGTGAGGGTAGGTGAGATGGGGGCGTGGCCTGTCAGGGGTCCAGGCTGAGACCTCCATTTATTATCATACAGCAGGTCTTGACTTGATGTGCGGCTCCTGGGACACTTATCACTTTCTAGGTGAGATGGAAGGGTTCATTATTGGGGTGTGAGAAATGACGGTGCTGAAAATGTCACCCCAAATTTTCAACATCCGTGACTGGTCCTCTTAAGGTAAAAACAGGTGTTAAAACCTTCCCACCTAACAGCTCCGCCCAGTGCTCAGACCTCGAGGCTGCCGACACCTTCCAACGTACCAAAATAAGGAAAGGGATGGTCAGGATGACATCCAAAAAATAGTATTCCTTTATTGAAAGGACATGCACAACGCTGTAAAAACAGCCTACGCGTTTCGGCCGTTAGTCCTTAGTCATTGCCATGACGTCCGAAACACGCGTTTCAATAAAGTAATAGTATTTTTTGGATGTCATCCTGAGTGCCTACCAACTTTTTCCTCTTTGAAGTTAAACAGTCAGGGATGTGGGTTGAGATGGGGGCGTGGCCTGGTGGGGGTCCAGGCTGAGACCGCCATTCATTATCATACAGCAGGTCTTGACTTGATGTGCCGCTCCTGGGACACTTATCACTTTCTAGGTGAGATGGAAGGTTAGGGTTAGTTATTGGGGCGTGAGAAATGATGGTAAACCCAAATTACTAAATCACTTTTCATTTTTATAAAATACAGTTTGCTGAGTTTTCTCCATATTTTCCGTGGTCTGAAAATCGACACCGTATTCTGAACTGTGCGGGGTGCCTGCAAGGACTCATGGTTGTCTATAGGACTCGGGATTGCTGCAAATGATATGATTGATAAACAGAATACAAAGTATCTTTTTGTAGCTCCAACCCTCAGCATGACTCCTCCAAGGACCCCCATGGCTGCCTATAGGACTCGGGATTGCTGCAACAAACATAATAAAATATCATTAATAAACGGAATACAAAGTATCTTTTGATGTTTGCAACCTTCAAATTGACTCCTGCAGGGACCCATGGCTGTCTAGGACCCAAAACCACTGCAACTAACACAGTATATCATTAATAAACTGAATACAAAGTATCTTATTGGAGCTCCAACCCTCCGAATGACTCCTGCAGGGACCCCCATAGCTGTTTATAATACTCAAGATTGCAGTGCATATAATAATAAAAACTACAAAAGACCCGGCTGCTAAGAATATACCGCATCCATATATTTTATAACCCTTAAAACCAAAATGTGATGTGATTGGACTTTACTAGACATGTTCCGAATTTGTTTTTGAATTTGAAAAATGTGTTGATTGGGAAGTTTTTGAATGAACAGAAACCTGGTTAACTAATTTTTCCGAAAATCTGAAAATACGGAAATTTGAAAATCCGAAAATTCAAAGGAACGAAAATTAGAAAACCTGAATATTCGAAAATCTGAAATAATAACTATTACTAACAAATAAATTTATAGACATTGGAATTTCCTTTCAAATTTGGCTGTTAGTGAACGTAACGAATACAAATGTATCCGGAGCCACGAAATAACGAATGCCGCACCTAAACGAAAGGAACCTAACAAATTAATAATAATAAATAATGTTATTAAAACCGTTTTATTATTATTTATTATTATTAATTTGTTATGTTCAATTCGTTTAGATACGACATTCATTATTTCAGATTATTCGTAACTTCGGATAAATTCGTATTCGTTACGTTCACTAACAGCCAAATTTGAAAGGAAATTCCAATACCTATAAATTAATAGTTATTATTAGCTAGTTAGTTGTTATTTCGGATTTTCCCATTTTTGGATTTTTGTTCCTATTTTAGGATTTTCATATTTCCAAATTCAAATTTTCGGATTTTTGAATTTTCAAATGTTCGGACTTCCTGATTTCGAATTTGGGAATTTTCGGCTCTCCGAATTTACAAATTCATTCGATATAACGAATTTCGATCATAACGAATGACCCGAAAATAGAAAAAAACGAATGAAACGAAGACGAAAATAAACATTTTTTTTTTGGCAGTGCACATGTCTAGACTTTACTGGTACAAATGGGACAGACAAGTTGGTGAATAAAAAGTTTACACAAAGTTCATAATAGTTAAAACCCCATTCCCCAACTCCATAATCTGGGCCCCACACTTAGTGAAGGACCAACAAAAACACATATGTACTACTCATTTGCTATATAAACCCAAAGAAGGTTAACCAAGAGAGGTTGACGCGTTTCGCTTTAACTGCTTCCTCAGTTTCTTGGAAGAGGGACGCACTGATAGAATTATTAATGATTTATAAAATAGAAGTGAACTAAAAAAAAAAATCTGCAGGAAAATATTATTAAATGGAAAAGGAGAATAAGAAGTTAATTAAGGCTGATTAGAGTAAATGAAGGGTTAATAAGGGGTTAAAAGGGGGAAATTTAATAAATAAATCAAATACATTTTTACTTGACCTATAAACCTGAGGTTCTCAATCCTCAGTCCTCAAGTACCCCCAGCAGGCCATGTTTGCAGGTTTTTCTTTATCTCACACATGTGCTTTAACCACTTGCCGACCAGCCACAGTATACATACTGCAGCAGGTCAGTTCTGTTGCATAAAGCAATGTACCCGTACGTCGTTTCCCGCAATCGATGCCCTGGGCGGCGCGCATGCGTGTCCGGCGGACTCGATCTTCACCGGCCACCTGCGATCGCTGCACACAGAGGGGATCTGCCTATATAAACAAGGTGGATCCCAGGTTCTGACGGGGGACAACCTAAAGATCTGCTATTCCCAGTGATCAGGAACAGCGATCTCCATGCTTTCCCTGGCAGCCCATCCCCCCACACAGTTGGAACACACCCAGGGAACACCGTTAACCACTTGATCGCCCCCTAGTGTTAACCCCTCCCCTGCCAGTGTCATTTATACATTGACCAGCGCATATTTGTAGCACTGATCAATGTAATAATGTCACTGGTCCCCAAAAAAGTGTCACTTGGGGTCAGATTTGTCCGCCGCAATGTCGCAGTCCCACAAAAAATCGCAGATCGCCACCATTACTAGTAAAAACATTAAAAAAAATTAAAAGTCCATAAATCTATCCCCTATTTTGTAGACACCATAACTTTTGCACAAACCAATCGATATACGCTTATTACGTTTTTGTTTTTTACCAAAAATATGTAGTAGAATATATATTGGCCTAAATTGATATAGAAATTTTTTTTTATATTATTTTTTGGGCTATATATTATTGCAGAAAGTACAAAATGTTGTTTTTTTTCAGAAAATTGTCGCTCCTTTTTTATTTATAGCGCAAAAAAATAAAATCGCAGAGGTGAACAAATGCCATCAAAAGAAAGCTCTATTTGAGGGAAAAAAGGACCTAAACGACATTTGGGTACAGCGTCGTACGACCACACAATTGTCAGTTAAAGCGACACAGTGCCGTTTCGGAAAAAATGGCCTGGTCATTAAGGGGGTAAATCCCTCCTGAAGTGGTTAAGTCGGAGTCAATGGCTTGGTATTTTGGACAGCTATTTTATGTAGGAGAAATTCCCCAAAACATGGCCTGTTGGGGGTACTTGAGGACAGGGTTGAGAACCACGGCTTTAAACGGACTTCATCGGCAGATAGAAGTTCATACCTTTTGATCTGTAGATGAAGAACTAGAAAGATACATAAAGAAATCATGTTTCTTTTTCTTTTTCTGTTTCAGCGGCTGAGCAATGTTGTTGATAAACATTGTCCGGCTACTTTTTTTTTTTTTTTCTTTTTTTATTACAGCTCCAATTTCCGGGGACTTGGTTTACACTTCAGCTGTCAACAGTGACAGCTGAATGAGTAATCGGTTGTTAAGATCGCAGCGCCCCCCCCCCGCTCCTTCACCGATAATTGCTGGCCTTATTATTTTAAATTTCAGCTGTCAGTGGGGGAATCCCGCTGACAGATGAAAGAACTGAGCCTGAAAGTATCGGATCATTTGCACGAGTGCCCATACTCTTGCAAATGCTTAGTATCGGTACCAGTACTAGTATCGGTATTGGAGCAACCCTACATTAAAGTATTTTGGCCCTGGATTTACTGACCTGTGTCTATATTTGCCTCCCACCCACCGCTGGTCCTCTGCCATTCTTTCCATCTTGAAGCAGTGTTTAAGTTATCCATTCGTACCTCTTTACATATGCATATAATAGATTTGTGACATTTAAAGGGTAAGTTCACCTGTACAGAAAAATCTGTAAGGTGAACTCACACAGGACCCCCACTTCGCCCCCCCCCCGACCCCCCCCCACACACACACACACACACAGTCCGTTCTGAGTCCCGGTATAGCCAACTCACGGCTCCGGGCTTAGAAATCCTTTCCGCTTTCTCTCTCCTCCTTCCTCACTAAGAGGACGGGCTACGCGGGTTCTGATTGGTCGGCCCTGCCCACCATGTGACGGCCCTGACCAATTAGAATGCTCCTAAACGTACCTCCTGGCGGGGTAGGTTTAGGAGATTAAGCTCTGGGGATTTTTTAGCCCCGGAGCCGTGAGGCAGCTATACCGGGGCTCAGAATGGGCGATTGCCGCTATGCAGGTCAGCGGGACGGGGGGGGGGGGGCGGTGGCGGTCCTGTGTAAGTTCCCCTTACAGATTTTTCTGTAAAGGTGAACTTACCCTTTAAATTGTATTTTGTTATTGATTTTTGTAAGGATTATTTTGTATTATGTATGTGTCTCTCTAGTTAGACTGCTCACCCCTACGTCCAAGAGCGCTGGGTCCTGAGGAAGCAGTTAAAGCGAAACGCGTCAACCTCTGATCTCTTGGTTAACCTTCTTTGGGTTTTTATAGCAAATGACTAGTACATTTGTGTTTTGCTGTTCCTTCACTAAGTGTGGGGCCCAGATTATGGGGTTTTCTTTTTAAATATGTGATTTTTAACTATAATAAACTTTGTATAAACTTTTTATTCACTAACTTGTCTGTCCGATTTGTACCAATAAAGTCCAATCACATCACATTTTGGTTTGGTTTTATAATCCTATATTATAATAAAATATAATCGATCAATGGAATACAGAGCATCTTTTTGAAGCTTCAGCTCTCAGCCTGACTCCTGCAGGGACCCGAGGGACTCAGGATTGTTGTGAATATATTATAATAAAATATATTACAATAGCAAAATCTTATTGAAGCCCCAACCCCTGGCCCATCTCCTGCTGAGACCCCATGGCTGTCTGTAGGACTCCGAATTGCTGCAACTAATATATCATCAATAACCTGAATACAAAGTATCCTACTGAAGCTCCGTCCCTCAGCATGACTCCTGCAGGGGCCCATGGCTGTCTACAGGACCCAGGATTGCTGTAACCGATACAGTATACCATTAATAAACAGAATACAAAGTATCTTTTATATTATATTTTATCCACTACGGTCTCAGGATTGTAGTGCATAAAATATTATAGAACTGATAAACAGAATAAAAAAAATACCCTATTGAAGCTCCGACGCCCTGGCCTGTCACCTGCAGGGATCCCAGGGGCTCCCTATAGGACTCAGGATTGCAGTAACTGATATATAATCAATGAAAGGAATACAAAGTATCTTATTGTACAGAATATAACTGGGTACTGACATTTATAGGTAAAGTTGATCAGGGGAAAATCCGATTGCCTCTCCGGGGATCAGGAAGGAATTTCCCCACCCCCTGCTGTAGAAAATTCGATCATGCTTTTCTAGGGGTTTTTTTTCGCCTTCCTCTGGATCAACTGTGGGTATAGGATTGTGTATATGGGATTTTATGATATTTTATTTATTATTATTTATTTATTTTTATTTTTTTTATTTATTATTTTTTTATTATTTATTTATTTTATTTTTTTATGGTTGAACTAGATGGACTAGTTCAAGATATAATATAATTGATAAACAGAATACAAAGTATCTTATTATAGCTTCAAACTTCAGCCCGACTCCTGCAGGGACCCCAATTGCTGTTGACAGGCTTCAGGATTGCAATGCGTCTAATATAATATAATGCGATACTTTTATATTCCATTTATCAATTATATTAGATCACATTATATTATATTAGACGCATTACAATCCTGAAGCCTGTCGACAGCAATTGGGGGTCCCTGCAGGAGTCGGGCTGAAGTTTGAAGCTATAATAAGATACTTTGTATTCTGTTTATCAATTATATTATATCTTATGGGAGCTCCAACCCTCAACGTGATGCCTGCAGAGACCACGGCTGTCTGTAGGACTCAGGATTTGTAGTGCATATAATATAATTGATAAACGGAATACCAATATCCTAATGAAGCTCCAACCTCTGGCCTGTCTCATGCAGGGATCCCTGTGGCTCCCTATAGGACTCAGGATTGCAATAACTAATATATAATCAATAAAAATAATAAAAAGGCATCGTATTGTAACTTCAAACTTCCGCTTGACCCCTGCAGGGACCCCAATTGCTGTCTTTGTAGGCCTCAGGATTGTAGTTCATCTAATATTAATGTCATATATAATTTAATATAACTGATAAATAGAATATAAAGTATATTTATGGAGCGCCAATCCTCAGGACCCAGCATTGTAGTGTGGATAATATAATATAATTGATAAACAGAATATAAAATATCCTTTTGAAGCTGGAAACCCCCCCCCCAGCCTGACTCCTGCGGAAGGACCCATAGCGGTCTATAGGACTCGGCATTGCAGTGAATATAATTGATAAACAGAATATTATATAACGTATCTTATTGATGCTCCAATCCTCAGCATGACTCCTGTAGGGATTCCTATGGCTTCTGTAATACATTCCTTTTTTTAACTCTCATATAAGCGCTGCGCTATTGAACTAAATATACATTTAAATATAAATTTACGTGCTGCCACTTAAAATGCAAATAATAAAAAAAGGGGGAAAAACAATGTAGTGTCAATCTTCACAATCACAGTAGTGGAAAAAGAACAATAAAAATTATTCAAAAGTGTCCATAATAAAATAAAAAAATAATTGTCTCTCATAAATAAATTAATTCAAATATCAAAAAAATAATCAATTGTGAAAATAGTGCAACTCTTCATAAAGGTGAACATTTTTTTTCGAAGAGTTGCACTATTTTCACAATTGATTCTTTTTTTGATATTTGAATTTATTTATGATGGTCAATTATTTTTGATTTTTTTTTATGGACACTTTTGAATAATTTTTTATTGTTCTTTTGCGCTACTGTGATTGTGTAGATTGACACTACATTGTTTTTCACCCTTTGTTTTATTACTTTTTTATTCTTGGGTTAGATACACTTTAAAAAAAAAAACAAAAAAAGCTTTGCTTTCCTTTTTTGTTCCCGAATTCTGTAACCACTTAAAGACCGAGTCTCTTTCCGAGATTTGGTGTTTGAATTAAAATTTTAAAAAAGTTAAAATCAGTTTTTTTTGCTAGAAAATTACTTAGAACCCCGAAACATTATATATATTTTTTTCTAACACCCTAGAGCAGGGGTCTTCTAACTACGGCCCTCCAGTTGTTCGGGAACTACAATTCCCATCATGCCCAGTCATGTCTGTGAATGTCAGAGTTTTACAATGCCTCATGGGACGTGTAGTTCTGCAACAGCTGGAGGGCCATAGTTTGAGGAACCCTGCCCTAGAGAATAAAATGGCTGTCGTTGCAATACTTTTTGTCACACCGTATTTGCGCAGCGGTCTTACAAGCACACTTTTTTTGGAAAAAATTCAAATTTTTTGGAAAAAATTCACATTTTTGAATTAAAAAATAAGACAACAGTAAAGTTAGCCCAATTTTTTTTTTATATTGTGAAAAATTATATTACGCTGAGTAAATAGATACCCAACATGTCATGCTTCAAAGTTGCACCCGCTCGTGGAAAGGCGTCAAACTTTCACCGTTACAAATCTCCATAGGCAACCGTTAAAAAAATCCACAGGTTACATATTTTGAGTTACAGAGGAGGTCTAGGGCTAGAATTATTTCTCTCGCTCTAACGATCGCGGCGATACCTCACATGTGTGGTTTTAACACCGTTTTCATATGCGGGCGCTACTCACGTATGCGTTCGCTTCTGAACGCAAGCTCGGCGGGACGGGGCACGTTTAAAAAATTTTTTTTTCTTATTTATTTTACCTTTTTATTTTTAATTTTTACACTGTTCTTTTAAAAAAAAGTGTCACTTTTATTCCTATTACAAGGAATGTAAACATCCCTTAAAAAAATAATCATGACGGGACCTCTTAAATATGAGATCTGGGGGGTCAAAAATACCTCACATCTCATATTTACACTAAAATGCAATAAAAAAAAATATATATATAAATTAAATGTTATTTGGAAAAAAAAAAAGTCCCTTTTAAGAGTTATGGGCGGAAGTGACGTTTTGACGTCACCTCCGCCCTGCAATGATATGGAGACGGGTGGGGGTCATCTTCCCCTCACTCATCTCCATGCCAAGCCAGGGAGCAGCAGACGTGATCGGCTCTGCCGCCGCCAATGGCTCCGGTAAGCTGTGGAGGGCACCGTAGAGCGGCGGGAAGAAAGGTAGGGTAGGGGGGCCCTCTCCCTCCACCAATAAAAGTGATCTTGTGGCGAATCCGCCGCAGAGACCACTTTTATCTTGAAGCGGACCGCCCGCTGAAGAAGAGAACACCGGGGGTTATGGTAGCTAGCTGCTGCCATAACAATAATATCCCTCTTCAAGGTACCGAAGTAAAATGGCGGCGGGCGGTCCGGTCTGTAAGTGGTTAAAGCAGAACAAAGCCAAATTTTGCTGCTCTCTTTATCTTCAATCCAGAGATTTTATCTGCAGTACTTCATTCTACCACTAGATGTTCTCAGTCTGGTGGCCAGCATCATTCAACCCGCTTCTTCTAAACTCAGGTAATCCCGGATCTGCCCCTCAGCCTGTGACTGGACAGTGAATGGAGAAGCAGCCCAGTGATGAGGTCATCTCTCTGTCACTCTGCTCTCTCCTCCTATCAGCATGCTTCTTGTAGGCACATGAACTGATTGGGCTCCTTGTGCTGCTTCTCTCACTCCAGCCCTGCTGTACAGGGACTACAGGAGTTAGATTCAGTTGCTTACACTGCTTGTATTTTTGGAAAGACATTTAATGATGTAATAATGGATAGAGAGCTGCATTAATTTGCATCTTTTATATCTGCCCGGAGTTCAGTTCTCATACATTGAAGGAATTAATGAGGGGAATGTTTAAATCATACAAACTTCGGGTTTGGAGCGTTAGTTTTATGTGTTTGCTTACAATGCGGATTTTATGTTAATTCAGCGCTAATGAGTCTCCGCCAGTCTGGTGGCCCCGACAATCTCGCACTCCCCCCTCCCCCACCCACCGCCGCATTAATGAGGCCTCAACCAAACTGTTCCTCTTCAAGGTGAGGAAATGTGAGTATTACTATTGGTTTGTGTTTCCTCACAGCAAAGAAACAAAGGTAAAAATATGGGGTGTTTTTTTTTTCTTTATGGGGGGGGAAGCATTTTACTGCGCATCCAGGGCCGGCCCTTCCGTGTGTCCCAGTGGGTCCATTGGACCCGGGCGGAACTTTGAGAGGGGCAGCAAATTGAACCGCGGCCACCGCTCCTTCTCTTCTGTTTACCCAGCAAATTGATGACCACATTTTTTCCAGCAGTTTTGTGTGTCATGATGACAACTGCCCCCCGGCTGCTTTGCTTGCCCCCATACTACCCTAGACTGTCTATATACTACCCTAGCCTGCCCCTATACTGCCCTAGACTGTCTATATACTACCCTAGACTGTCTATATACTACCCTAGTCTGCCCCTACATTGCCCTAGACTGTCTATATACTACCCTAGCCTGCCCTAGACTGTCTATATACTACCCTAGCCTGCCCTAGACTGTCTATATACTACCCTAGCCTGCCCTAGACTGTGTATATACTCCCCTGTCCATATACTTCCCTAGACTGTCTATATTCTACCCTAGCCTGCCCCTATACTGCCCTTGCCTGCCCCTATGCTGCCCTAGACTGTCTATATACTACCTAGACTATCTATATACTACCCTAGTCTGCCCCTACATTGCCCTAGACAGTCTAGGGCAGTATATGGACAGGGGAGTATATAGACAGTCTAGGGTAGTATACAGACAGTCTAGGGCAGGCTAGGGTAGTATATAGACAGTCTAGGGCAATGTAGGGGCAGACTAGGGTAGTATATAGACAGTCTAGGTAGTATATAGACAGTCTAGGGCAGCATAGGGGCAGGCTAGGGTAGTAGCATATAGGCAGGCAAGGGCAGTATAGGGGCAGGCTAGGGTAGTATCTAGACAGTCTAGGGCAGTATATGGACAGGGGAGTATATATACAGTCTAGGGTAGTCTATAGACAGTCTAGGGCAGGCTAGGGTAGTATATAGACAGTCTAGATACTACCCTAGCCTGTCTATATACTACCCTAGCCTGCCCTAGACTGTCTATATACTACCCTAGACTGTATATATACTCCCCTGTCCATATACTGCCCTAGACTGTCTATATACTACCCTAGCCTGCCCCTATACTGCCCTAGCCTGTCCATATTCTACCCTAGCCTGACTCTATACTGCACTAGCCTGTCCATATTCTACCCTAGCCTGACTCTATACTGCCCTAGCCTGTCCATATTCTACCCTAGCCTGACTCTATACTGCACTAGCCTGTCCATATTCTACCCTAGCCTGGCTCTATACTGCACTAGCCTGCCTATACACTACCCTAGCCTGTCTATATACTACCCTAGTCCACCCCTTGGAATTGAACATATTGGTATGTCATATAATTTTGCATATAGACAAGGTGCTGTTGCATGTAAATCTAACTTCCTGATAAATGTTAGTTTTAATTATCATGATCTAAAATAATGGATGTGGGGGCCATTTGGTGGGCGTGATTTTATTTTGGGGGGTGGGGGGCGCCATTACATTCTTGGGCCCATGCAGCACAGTGTCTTGGACCAGCCCTGTGCGCACCCCACATTTCCTGTCATGGCAGAGCCCTGGAGTGACCGTACCGGGCAGGCAGCTCTTCTTCTTCCCCAGGAACATGATAAACCCCGAGCTGTAAATCCAGTGCTGGGGGTCAGTTTGGGTCACGACTAACGAGAAGCGCCTGAGATGCTTGGAAATAAAATGTATTAATTTCAGCAGAGGGTTTATTTATGGTTTACATTTAGCCGGAACGACCCACATGTAAATATATCGTTACCAGGGCTGTGCCGGTAAACGGTGGCTGAAACAAGAAGACATTTGAATACATTTAAAATCTGCATGAGGGCCCCTGTAATTAGAGGTGTGGTCATTACTCAGCTATGCCAACATAGAGCATTATATAGCCAGATATGTGGACCCCCTTCTAACGACTGAGTTCAGGTATCTCCGGTGAAGGTTCCTGGTAATACTCCATTATACAAAGACATTAGAGACAATTGAGCTCTTCCAGCCTTGTGGTAACAGTTTGGTGAAGACCCTTTTCTGTTCCACCATGACTGTACCCCTGTGTGCAAAGCCAGCTCCATATTAATGGCCATGGGGGAAATCCATAATAATGGCCATGGGTTTTGGAACAAGATGTCCAGGTCCACAAAGACATAGTTTGGTGAAGACCCTTTTCTGTTCCACCATGACTGTACCCCTGTGTCCAAAGCCAGCTTCATAAAGACATGGTGTGATCAGTTTGGTGAGGAGAAACTAGAGTGTCCCGCACAGAGCCCTGACCTCAACCCTACTGAACACCCTTGAGATGGTAAGCCAGGTCTTCTCACCCAACATCTGTACATAACCTCACAAAGGGGCACAAATTCCTACAGGTACCCTCCTAAATCTTGTGTACAGATCTCCCAGAAGAGCGGAGAATGTTCTATCCACAAAGGGGGGGGGGGGGGGGGGAAATAATGGCCATAGTTTTTAGAATGAGATGTTCAGCTCCATAAAGACATGGTTTGACCAGTTTGGTGTGGAGGAATTTGAGTGTCCTGCACAGAGCCCTGACCTAAACCCTACTGAACACCTTTGGAATGGTAAGCCAGGTCTTCTCATTCAACATCAGTACCTGACCTCACAGATTTCCACAGGCACCCTCCTTAGTCTTGTGTACAGACCTCCCAGAAGAGCGGAGGATGTTGTAGCTAGATAGACTTGTGTCTTTTTTCAACCTGATTAACTAAGTAACCACAAAGGGGCACAACTCCATGTTACGTGCCCTGGGGGAACACTATAATAATGGCCATGGTTTATAGAATGAGATGTCCAGCTCCATAAAGACATTTGTTTGACCAGGGTGTGGAGGAATTTGAGTGTCCTGTACAGAGCCCTGTCCTCAACCTTACTGAACACCTTTGGGATTCATTTGAATGCCGATGGTAAGCCAGGACTTTTTTATTTGGTGCCCAACCTGAGGCCTAACATGTTAGACAGGTCTTCTCTTCCAGCATCAGTACCTGGCTGAAAAATGAGCAGAAATTACAACAGACATCCTAAAATCTTGTCATGATTTGACTAGTTTGGTGTGGAGGAACTCACGTGTCCTGCACAGAGACCTGTGGAAAAGGTGTAGACTTCTCAAGGATTAGTGTGAAAAGGTTGCCATCATCCCTGAACAATATGGAATAGGAACCTCAAGTGATTGGGATTTTTAAGGCAACAAAAAGTGAAAGTATTTAAAAATTAAATAAATTTTATTTATACAAAAATGGTTAAAAAATAATTAAACACATGAACATATACATTTGAAAAGAAGAAAATGTGATATACTACAGAAGTGGCAAAAAATCATATAATCCGACGCGTTTCAAAATGATTAAATTTCTTCTTCAGGGATAAATTTTTGCCATTATCTGAAAGGCACAAAAGTAACATAAGTATACATGCATACATATTTAAAATACCAATAGAAAATGATGTGAAAAAAGCTTACAGTAATCATGATTGACCCAGCGAGTTCTCAGCGTGACACTCCAAAAACTTCCCCATCCAGTCAGTAAACGGTCTTTTATCGTGCAGAAGAGCCCCCAGATATTAAGATCCAAGGAGAGACGCCAAATTGCCCCAAGCAAAAAGAAAACGCTAGGGGAAAAAAGGGGATGTGGAATCTGAAAAAATATATAAAAACATATATATCATCTGTAAGGGAGATATAGCATCTGTGGATTAAAAAAAAAAAAAAAAAAAGGGAAGGGCAAACATCAAAACCAACCTTGTATGGAAGATACGGGTTTGTGTGCCTTCAAATACGAAAAGATTATTTTCAGTATGCAATAAAGAAGGAAAATTTTCCTTCCTAGAAAAAGGGAACAAAAAATGAAAATGAAAAAATGCAAAACATAAAAATAAAGTGTAAAAAATAAAAAACAAATAAGAATACATGAAAATAAGAAGACCGTGTACATGCACTAAGGCCTGAGGGTACAGTGAAGAAGCGGGGTTTGCCCCAAAAAAGGGAAAGTTCCACTCTTCAATAATTTAAGTAATTATATGCAGTGAATGAAAAACACGCACCTATTGGCCATGCATTCATGGCCAAAAAATAGCCATATAGAAATGACCCCATAAAAAGAAAAGTATCTCACTCCCCAGATAATGTCCACAAAGTAAGGAAAAAGGATCTGGAGAGGAGAGGTAGTTAAAGATAAGGTGTATCATTCAATCAAAAAATAAAGTAATAATTGGGGCTTACCACAGTTTTACAGCATATCTCCCACAGATGAGCATAGATAAATGCAAAGTCCAAACGAGGTCCAGGAGGGACAAAGATCCGTCCCGAGCCTAAGCACAAACCCAAAGATTGTCCAATCTCATCAACAAGTGGCAGAGAAATGACGCTGGCGGCTCAGGGGCTCCCGGCGTTCTCCTTATAAGTCCGTGCTACTAATTTACTTAACGAGCGTGGGGAGATGACGCCACCCCGAAAGGCGGAGGTGACGTCACTTCCCCCGCTCACATTACATGTCGAACGAGCGCCCGTATATCCAGAACGTGGGGAGAGACAGGCCGGCATCCCGCCCCGCCCCCCCCCCAGCGTCAGTGACCGGAAGGACGCTGAGAGAGACATACATTGCTGACACTAAAGAAGCGCCCGCATGTCCGGACGTGGGGGGAGAGACAGGCCGGCACTCTGCCCCGCCCACCCTCAACGTCCATGATCAAAGGACGCATATAGAGATAAAGACTGCTAGTACTGCTGGAAAAACATCCAAAGCAGATCCCGGAGGAGGCAGAGATACCCTCCACCAGATCCGCGCATGCAAGGGGGCACGTCCAAAAACAGTTCCCACCCCTGTAAATCAAAAATTCAAAAATAAATAAAGTGTACAGCATAGTCTCGGATAAAAATAACTAATAACAAATAATTCAAAAATTGCCATATGTAACTGGACATGTGGGAAAGAATTACCCCATATCCAGTGTTAAAGCATAGACTCATTTAAAGGGGAAAAATCCAAAGAAAGGATAAATCCTCCGGAAGAGAACAAAAAGCCCCCGACACAGGAAAATCCATCATAGGCCAGAGGATGGCGTCGAGTAGACGCCACCGAATGGCAATGGAGAAAAGGGGGCCCCCAAACAGAAGTTCGGCCCCCCCCCCTGTGCCGGGTGCATGATATGACCACAGACCCGAATGGGGGGGATTGGAGCACCACCCGAGAAAAAACAGTCCTCTCATGAGAACTGAAGCTAAAAAAATGCATACAAATGAATAAATGGATAAATCATGAAAATTATCATGGACGGGAAAGGGAAAAAGAAAACATGACATAAGATTTTTCCCAACCAGCCCACGAACTATCATTATATAAGGCAAAAAATCATAAATCATATATATAAACAGAAAAATACCCCAATAGACATTATCATTCCAAATGCTGATCCATAGGCTATATTAGTGTGGAAATGAATGGACAGGAAAGGGAAGAGAGGGAGGGAGGAAAAGAGAAGAGGTTCAAGCCATGAAAGTGAATGAGAGGCAGGGAAGATTATATTCAGTCTGTTTTACCAGAACTAAAACCTTCAAGAAAAGGTCTAAAACTTTCTGCCTCATTTAGGCCTGGCGGGGTGGTGGCATCCAGATGTCTAATCCAACGCATTTCGCGTTGTAGGAGGGTTTTGTTCCAGTCACCCCCTCGCAGGGGGACATGGACACGATCTACCACCGTGAAATTCACCGATGGCATCCTGTATCCATGTCCTTTGGCTACATGTCTGCCGAGGGAAAGATACAGATTGCCAATCTGCATACTCAGCAGGTGTTTGCTGACGCGCTGTCTAAATTCTTGGCGGGTTTTGCCAATGTAAAAGGCCCTGTATTGGCATTGTACCATGTAAACAACCCCTCGGGTTTGGCAGTTGGCGAAATGCTTTAATTGAAAACGCTCCCCATTGGGTAGTAAGAATGAGGTCCTCTTCCCAATAACATTGCAGAAAGAACAGTTGCCACAAGGGAAAGTCCCCCATGTTTTACAGGGGTCCCTTCTTTGGTTCCCCTTATATTCGCTTTGAGTAAGTAGATCAGCTAGGGAACCTGCCTTCCGGAAGGTAATCTGTGGTTTTAAAGTTAACAGACTTCCCAAAACTGGGTCATCGGTCAAAATTGACCAGTGTTTCGTGAGAATTCTTCTTATAGTGCTATGCTCATTGGAGTAGCGTAGGATAATCCTTAAAGTATCATCAGATTTGTGAGTTTTGGTCCCAAAAATTAAAGCATGTCTATCTTGATTTTTGACACGATTAAATGCTTTTTTCAAGGAGGACTTGGTGTATCCCCTTATAAGTAATCTTTTACTGAGTTTGTCCGCCTCACACTGGAACGTTTCCATAGTGGTGCAATTGCGTTTTAATCTTAAAAACTGACTAAAGGGTATAGATTTTTTCAAAGGTTCCGGGTGGAAACTGTCAGCATGCAAAAGGGTATTGCCGGCAGTTTCCTTCCTGTACAATTTGCTGGCCACTTGACCATTTTTGTTCTTATAGATGGTAACGTCTAAAAAATTGATCTGTTGATGGTCATAGGACATAGTGAAGAATAGGTTCATAGCATTGTGATTCATTGCTTCGAGGCAGCTTTTTAAGCTATCTTCTGGGCCATTCCATATTAGGAAGATGTCGTCTATGTATCTTTGCCATAAAATGACATGTTCTGTATACATAGTTAACTCATCATTGGTCAGAAAACCCTTTTCCCACTCCCCCAGGTACAGGTTTGCATATGAGGGGGCACAACACGTCCCCATAGCAACGCCCTGCACCTGGAGGTAGTGGGAACCCCTGAATAGAAGCACATTGTGTCGGAGGATAAAGTCAAGCATTTCAAGAATAAATTTATTGAATTTCCATTCCGTCGTTGCCTTTTGGCCTAGAACGCGACCAACCACAGCTACCCCCAAGTCATGTGGTATACTATTATATAGTGACTCGACATCTATGGTCACTAGAATGGATGACTCTGGAATCACAAGGTCCTCCAATACCTGTAGTAAATGAATGGTGTCCTTAGTATAGGACGCCAATTCTAAAACATGGGGTCTGAGGTGTTGGTCAATGACCTGACTAATGCCTTCTGATATACTACCATTGCCGGATATGATAGGGCGGCCCGGGGGATTATGTAAGTCTTTGTGCACCTTGGGAAGTGCGTACATAGTAGGGGTGCGAGGGTGTTTAGTACGTATAAATTCCAATAGCTCACCCGTGATGGCTCCCATTGCAAAAGCTTCATCCACAAGTCGGTAGAATTCCTGATTGAATCCATCAACCAAGGATGCTGACATTTTTTGATAACACTTTCGATTATTGAGGATCTTTAAACACATCTCCTCGTATTTGGAATTATCCATCAACACAATGTTGCCGCCCTTATCAGATCCCTTAATGGTTATATCTAGATTGTTTTTAAGAGAGTGTAGAGCACTTTGTTGCTCAGGGGTCAAGTTTCTGATAGATTTGTCTTTTTTTAACGATTCAATTTCCTTGGCAGTTTGTTTGACAAATAATGCCAAGGCTGGATTCTGACTAAGTGCTGGGAATCTATGTGATTTCTTCTTAAATTGTTTGTGATGTTTTGAATCATCTGTTTTTTCCTCTTCACTATCGTCACTTTCCCAGGCATCTAGCCAACTCGACTCAATTCCCTCATTCTCCTGTAGCAGTAGGTTTAGGTCCCGAAGGGCCCTGAAATCTGCTGCTTTGAGATTTGGTGCAATTGTTTCTTCACCTTTCTTAGTTTTAGTATACATACTTTTGAAAAGTAGTTTTCTTGCAAACAGGAAAATATCTTTAACTACCTCAAAGTTGTCAAGACTTCTACTGGGACAATAAGAGAGTCCCAGAGAAAGAACCTCCTTCTCAGCCTCAGTCAATATGTGTGAAGATAAGTTAATAATGTTCAGCCTTTCATCTATACAGTTGGAGTCGGTGTCAAATCCTGCTCCTTGTGTGTAGCTAGGGCCTGTGTTAAGGTCATTTTGTCTAAAAAAGTATCTAGCTGAGTTTGATTCTTTGGGATGGCTCCCAAATCTTTAGTGGTTTTAGTTGCTTTGCCTTTGCCGGAACCAAGTCCCTTACTGCCTTCCATGGGTCTTGGTGTACTCTCACCTTTGCCGCCCCGTGATGTATGTGGGGTCTCTGCAATTCGTTTTTTATGGATTTGTTGTAATTCACCATCCATTTCTTGTGTTTTAGCAAAGGGACCCTTTCTTTTCCTTACGAAACGATCTGTAAGAGGCTGAGGAAGAGGCATTAGAGTTAGTGTCTGAGCTATAGTCACTTTTCTCCCCCTTATTTTTGGAGGATTTTTTAGTAGTTTTGTTCCTGAAATCTTTATTTTGGTGCCATCTATATGCTCTATTCTCCCTGAACGCATTTTTATCCCTCCAGAATTTTTTATCTTTTTTTTGGAGAATAGCTTTGCTGGAGGTTTTGAGGTGTTCCCTCAATTTTTCTTCGAGGGTTGAATAGTCCTCGTGTGTTTTCAGGGGAGTCAAGCGAATATAAAGAGCATCAATTTCAGCATCAAGATTGTTCAATTGTAATCTATATTCATCCTGCAATAACATCATAAGATTTCTAGAACAGTCATTGAGTTTAGATTCCCAATTTTTCTTCAAATTATCAGAAATATGGTCTACAATAGGGAAGATTTGAATCCTTAAACCTATTGGGTTAATGTTTTCTTGAATGTACCGATCTAGAGATTGTATGTGCCAATGTAAAGCACATTTCTTTTCCAATGCTTTGGTAAGACTGTGGAAAAGTGAGGTCAAGTCAGTTTTGACTTGTTCTTTTAATTGGTAATTACTCTTAATGGTAGACATGAGGTCCTCCCAATTCTCACCCAAAAGGTCACCCATCCTGAATGGCCACAAGGAAAAGCAGTGAAAGATAAACAGTTATAACATTTGGTCAAAAGAACAACTAGGGACCAAACAGGAAAAACCAGAAAACGGAGGTAACTCCCTTAATAAAGGGCCATCCCTGGAATTTCACAACAAATCAGTATAAAGTAGTCTAAGTACGGGGTTCACAACTAAAAGAGAAAGTCTAAAAAATGAGGATATGGGTGTATTCTCCACCCCTAGAATATAGAAAAGGTGTAGACTTCTCAAGGATTAGTGTGAAAAGGTTGCCATCATCCCTGAACAATATGGAATAGGAACCTCAAGTGATTGGGATTTTTAAGGCAACAAAAAGTGAAAGTATTTAAAAATTAAATTAAATTTTATTTATACAAAAATGGTTAAAAAATAATTAAACACATGAACATATACATTTGAAAAGAAGAAAATGTGATATACTACAGAAGTGGCAAAAAATCATATAATCCGACGCGTTTCAAAATGATTAAATTTCTTCTTCAGGGATAAATTTTTGCCATTATCTGAAAGGCACAAAAGTAACATAAGTATACATGCATACATATTTAAAATACCAATAGAAAATGATGTGAAAAAAGCTTACAGTAATCATGATTGACCCAGCGAGTTCTCAGCGTGACACTCCAAAAACTTCCCCATCCAGTCAGTAAACGGTCTTTTATCGTGCAGAAGAGCCCCCAGATATTAAGATCCAAGGAGAGACGCCAAATTGCCCCAAGCAAAAAGAAAACGCTAGGGGAAAAAAGGGGATGTGGAATCTGAAAAAATATATAAAAACATATATATCATCTGTAAGGGAGATATAGCATCTGTGGATTCAAAAAAAAAAAAAAAAGGGAAGGGCAAACATCAAAACCAACCTTGTATGGAAGATACGGGTTTGTGTGCCTTCAAATACGAAAAGATTATTTTCAGTATGCAATAAAGAAGGAAAATTTTCCTTCCTAGAAAAAGGGAACAAAAAATGAAAATGAAAAAATGCAAAACATAAAAATAAAGTGTAAAAAATAAAAAACAAATAAGAATACATGAAAATAAGAAGACCGTGTACATGCACTAAGGCCTGAGGGTACAGTGAAGAAGCGGGGTTTGCCCCAAAAAAGGGAAAGTTCCACTCTTCAATAATTTAAGTAATTATATGCAGTGAATGAAAAACACGCACCTATTGGCCATGCATTCATGGCCAAAAAATAGCCATATAGAAATGACCCCATAAAAAGAAAAGTATCTCACTCCCCAGATAATGTCCACAAAGTAAGGAAAAAGGATCTGGAGAGGAGAGGTAGTTAAAGATAAGGTGTATCATTCAATCAAAAAATAAAGTAATAATTGGGGCTTACCACAGTTTTACAGCATATCTCCCACAGATGAGCATAGATAAATGCAAAGTCCAAACGAGGTCCAGGAGGGACAAAGATCCGTCCCGAGCCTAAGCACAAACCCAAAGATTGTCCAATCTCATCAACAAGTGGCAGAGAAATGACGCTGGCGGCTCAGGGGCTCCCGGCGTTCTCCTTATAAGTCCGTGCTACTAATTTACTTAACGAGCGTGGGGAGATGACGCCACCCCGAAAGGCGGAGGTGACGTCACTTCCCCCGCTCACATTACATGTCGAACGAGCGCCCGTATATGCAGAACGTGGGGAGAGACAGGCCGGCATCCCGCCCCGCCCCCCCCCCCAGCGTCAGTGACCGGAAGGACGCTGAGAGAGACATACATTGCTGACACTAAAGAAGCGCCCGCATGTCCGGACGTGGGGGGAGAGACAGGCCAGCACTCCGCCCCGCCCACCCTCAACGTCCATGATCAAAGGACGCATATAGAGATAAAGACTGCTAGTACTGCTGGAAAAACATCCAAAGCAGATCCCGGAGGAGGCAGAGATACCCTCCACCAGATCCGCGCATGCAAGGGGGCACGTCCAAAAACAGTTCCCACCCCTGTAAATCAAAAATTCAAAAATAAATAAAGTGTACAGCATAGTCTCGGATAAAAATAACTAATAACAAATAATTCAAAAATTGCCATATGTAACTGGACATGTGAGAAAGAATTACCCCATATCCAGTGTTAAAGCATAGACTCATTTAAAGGAGAAAAATCCAAAGAAAGGATAAATCCTCCGGAAGAGAACAAAAAGCCCCCGACACAGGAAAATCCATCATAGGCCAGAGGATGGCGTCGAGTAGACGCCACCGAATGGCAATGGAGAAAAGGGGGCCCCCAAACAGAAGTTCGGCCCCCCCCCTGTGCCGGGTGCATGATATGACCACAGACCCGAATGGGGGGGATTGGAGCACCACCCGAGAAAAAACAGTCATCTCATGAGAACTGAAGCTAAAAAAAATGCATACAAATGAATAAATGGATAAATCATGAAAATTATCATGGACGGGAAAGGGAAAAAGAAAACATGACATAAGATTTTTCCCAACCAGCCCACGAACTAACATGCACAGAGACCTAACCTCAACCCTACTGAACAGCTTTGGGATGAATTGGAACATCGATTGTGAACCAGGTCTTCTATCTAACATCAGTACCTGACCGCACATATGGACACAAACTGCCACAGACGCCCTCCAAAATCATGTGGAAATCCTTTCCAGAAAAGCAGAGGATGTTATGGTGAGGTCAACTCCATTTTAATGGCCATGGGGGAAGGGGTGTGATGGTCAGGTGGGAACAAACCTTTGACCGTATGACCATGACTCCCTCATCGTTGGCCTACCTCTACATAGGCTATCACCTCCTCCAGTCTGTTTATAAACGCTGCTGCCAGACTCATCCACCTTACCAGCCACTCGCCCCCTCTGCCAATTCTTCTATTGGCTTCCGCTCGCCCAACAAAATTCAAAATATTAACCACAAGCCATCCATATCTGCCCCCAGTTACATCACCAATCTTGTCTCAGAATCACCCAAACTATCTTTCTGCTCTCAAGCGCCCTCCTCCCATACTCGCCTCCGGGACTTCTCCTCTCCTCAGTAACTTCCTTCCCCGATCTGTCTGACTTTCTCCGCCTTCAGGAGATCCCTGAAAATTCGCCTCTCCATTGAAGCCTATCTCACCTTCACCTAACAACTGAACTTTTACTTCCTCCACCAACTCGTCCTTCACTGTTATTACCTTTTTGTATCATTTGCTCCTCCCAATTAGATTGTAAGCTCTAACGAGCAGGGCCCTCCTAACCACCTGTATCAACTTGAATTGTAACTGTACGGTCTCCCTTTATATTGTAAAGAGCTTATTGGCACTATATAAATCCTGTTTATTATTATTATTATTATACAGTATATATTGAATTTTGGTTTTGACCAGAAAGTATTGCTTTTCCCATTAAAACAAATTGAGTTGAGCTTTATAAGGATTTGTATCCTTCCTATTAAAGAATATGTTATCCCAACATTTCCCATTCCTGATATGTGGCTGCTGTACCATGTACATATGAGAAAGTCTCCTGATCTCTTTGTATTGCTTCCTTGCCATGAAAATACCCAGTGATCCCTCTACTTTTCAATTTTAAACTGACCACTCTAGGCATGAGAGCTCATGCATCCCAGTGTGGTTACTTTTTCGGCTGTGCTGGGAGAACAACCTACCTGTCCTCCAACGATCAGACTTGTGATGACGCGCCCCCTGCCCCCCCTCCCCCTCTTGCACAGCCATTCACTGGGAAGATCAGTGTACTGCTCACAGGTGTGCGCAGCCTATTGCATTAGGGCAGGGATAGGCAACCTGGGGCCCTCTAGCTGTTGTGGAACTACATTTCCCATGAGGCATTGCAAGGCTGGCAGTTACAATGACTCCCAGAGGAATGATGGGACTTGTAGTTCTGCATTAGCTGGAGGGCCCCAGATTGTCTACCCCTGCATTAGGGTGTGCACCCTTTGCACACACATCCCTTTCTCTGCAGCTTCAGCTGCACGGGGCAGTGAATGAATGGCAAGTGCTCTGGGCTGGGTAGCTTCCTGTTCATTCACAAAACTGAAGCATACAAAACGTAGTTTACTATGCTTCGGTTTTGAATGAGCACAGTGAGTTAGTATGTTCATTTAGAAAAGGAAGGTGCTGTTAAATGACATATTTACTAGCCCCTTCCCCCACTCTCCATCCTGAAACAGCAGAGGAAGGGAGGAGGGAAGAGATGCCGGCAGCACTGCGGGGCGGTGTGGGGTGGGTGGGGCAACACAGGGAAAGCCTGGGCAGTTTGGGGAATTGGCACTGCACATAGTGATTAGGGTGTGCCCAAGCACACCCACAACATAAACACAAAAAACACTCACACACCACATATTTACTAGCCCCTTCCCCCACTCTCCATCCTGAAACAGCAGAGGAAGGGAGGAGGGAAGAGATGCCGGCAGCACTGCGGGGCGGTGTGGGGTGGGTGGGGCAACACAGGGAAAGCCTGGGCAGTTTGGGGAATTGGCACTGCACATAGTGATTAGGGTGTGCCCAAGCACACCCACAACATAAACACAAAAAACACTCACACACCACAGATTGAATTGGATGGACTGGTGTATTTTTTTCAACCTTACTATCTATGTAACTATATGTAATGTGCAATTTGTTTAGTTACGAATTCCTTCTTTAACGAATTTCGACAAATTCGTTCATTCGGAAATATCCGAATGAATGCAACCCTGTTTAAAGAATTTTTCAGAATATTTGTAAATTCGAAATCCGAAGATCCGGAAACCTGAAAATGCAAAAATCTGAAATAATGACTAACTAATAATAACTATTAAATTATAGGTATTGGAATTTCCTTTCAAATTTGGCTGTTAGTGAACGTAACGAATACGAATTTATCCGAAATAACGAATGCCGCATCTAAACGAATGGAACGTTAACGAATTAATAATAATAAATAACAATAAAAATAACTTTTAATTATTATTTATTATTAATTCGTTCCATTTCATTTGTTTAGATGCGGCATTCGTTATTTCGGATAAATTCGTATTCCTTACGTTCACTAACAGCCAAATTTGAAAGGAAATTCCAATACCTATAATTTAATAGTTATTATCAGTTAGTTATTCTTTAGAATTTTCAGATTTTCTTTCTTATTTTTGGATTTTTGAATTGACGAATTGCAACCGTAACAAATGAGCCGAAAAACAGAAAAAAAAAACAAAAATGAAAAAGTATGTAACTATGTAATCCCCTGCCAATGCCTTATGGTACTGTTGTTTCTAAGCCTCCTGCTAACACGCCCCCTCTGCACAGCCATTTACTGGGAAGATCAGTGTACTGCTGTTTTTTCTCCCCCAGCTCTCTAAGCTCCTTATGCAGCTGAAAACAGAGATTATGGGTAGCACAGAGGTGTAGTGGGTAGCACTTTCACCTAGTAGCAAAAAGGGTCGCTGGTTCAAATCCTCAACCACAACACTACCTGCCTGGAGTTTGCATGTTCTCCCTGTGCCTGCGTGGGTTTCCTCCGGGTTCTCCGGTTTCCTCCCACACTACAAAGACCTGCTGGTAGGTTAATTGGCTCCTGTGTAAAATTGTCCCCGGTATGTGTATGTATGAATGTGAGTTAGGGACATTAGATTGTAAGCTCCTTGAGGGACTGATGTGAATGTACAATGTATATGTAAAGTGCTGTGTAAATTGATGGCGCTATATAAGTACCTTAAATAAATAATTATGTGATACAAAGTAAAACAAAAAAAAAAAGTATTTTTTTTATATATCTATACACCAATGTTTTGCCTTACATTTCAATTTTAAACTAAACATGTGCAGAACAAAAAAATTAGATTAGTTTTGATTCGTTATTTACATTAATTTTTTTTTCGTTAAATTCGTTTTGTTCATTTAATACGTTTTCGGAATTCGTTTTGTTTATTCGTTTTCAAAACTATTTTAATTTTTTCGAATTCAGATCAATTCGAAACGTTTTTGAATTTGAATAGTTTTCCAATGAGAATAAAATAGAATAGAAAATGAAGGAATAAAATAGAAAAAAAAAGTGATTTCTATTCTATTCCTTTATTTTCTATTCTATTTTATTCTCTTTGGAAATTCTAAAACGATATGAATTCTAAAATGATTCAAATTCAAAAACCATTCGAATTTAAAAATGATTCAAGTTCGAAAAGCATTTGAAAACTATTTGAATTCAGTTTGAGTATTGAGTTCAAAAAGTATTCGAAAAAGATTTGAACCTCGTCCAGATTTTTTTTTTCGTTATTTCAGATTCGTTTAAATTCGGTACTATTCTAATTCGGAAATTCTGATGCATCCGAATTTCCGAAAAACGAAAATTCATCCGAATTTTAATTCGGAACGAACCGCACGCGTCTATTTTAAACGAAATGCGTTGTTTTACAAGGTGGGGGGTTTACATCTACTTGAATTTCCTGAGGGGTCAGGGTGGTATCTTTTTTATATTGTCTCTTGGAAGGTTGTATATGTTTCATGAAACGACTTCTTTTGCGCATGCGTTCGATCGTTCTGAGATTTCCCAGAGCTCTGTACTATAGGATTATTTTCTAGAAATAAAGTTAACTAACGATGGCGATTTTAAACTAGACATGTGCAGAACGAAAAAATTTGATTCGTTATTTACATAATTTTTTTTGTTAAATTCTTTTCAATCATTTAATATGTTTTCGGAATTCGTTTTGTTTATTCGTTTTCAAAACTATTCAAATTTTTTAAATTCGGATCGATTCGAAAAGTTTTTCGAAATAGTTTTCGAATTCGAATGGTTTTCCAATTTCCAAAGAGAATAAAATAAAATAGAAAATAAAGGAATAGAATAGAAATCATTTTTTTTCTATTCTATTTTTTATTTTCTATTCTATTTTATTCTCTTTGGAAATCGGAAAACCATTCGAGTTCGAAAACTATTTCGAAAACTTTTCGAATCGATACGAATTCAAAAAATTTGAATAGTTTTGAATCTGAATTTCGTCCAAATTTTTTTCTCGTTATTTTGGATTTGTTTTTTATATTGTCTCGTGGAAGGTTGTATATGTTTCATGAAATTACTTCTTTTGCGTGTGCGTTCGATCGTTCTGAGATTTCCCAGAGCTCTGTACTATAGGAATTATTTTCTAGAAATGAAGTTTACTAACGATGGCGATTTTTTTTTCTCTCTTAGGAATGGCGGATGGACACCCTGGTCCTCCTGGGCGCAGTGCAGTACCTCCTGCGGTATCGGATTCCAGGTGCGGCAGAGGACGTGCAGCAACCCGGCCCCGAGGTTCGGAGGGAGAGTGTGCGTGGGGCAGAGCAGAGAGGAACGGTGAGACCCCCCCCCCCCCCTTTTTTTTTTCTTAATATATATTTTTTATTTTACTCATCTTTTCTGTCTGAAGACTGATGGCGGCCGCGGCGGCGCACAAGCGGTTAACCAGCCGCCGTTGGAGTCAGTGCATTTAAAACTAATGAGTTGTCGCGGTGTTATCGCCGAGCAGTTTAGACGATCGCCTGTGTTTGTGCTGCCTGTTTGGTTATTAATTATTCAGCGTCTTAAGCTGAGAGCGGCTCCGGAGATTGCATCATTATAGAGATTTCTTCTCAAGTCCGTAAAATCTCCCGGATAAGATGGAGCTCCCAGAATGCCGCGCCGCCACCGCCAAACTCCCCCGCACTCGCCACTTTTTTTTTGTTTTTATTGGGTTTAAGTGATCTCTCCAGTCCTGAGCGTCTCCGGCTGAGTGTCGGCTCAGTACTTATCCCAGGCGGAGAGTTCGGCGGGGAAGAGTAAAGCGAGGGACTGCAGGCTGGCGGTTTTTGGCGAAGTCGCCGGTGCGTGGGCGTGATTACGGTCTCCATAGCGGCGTGCGTCAAAAAGGAAAGATTCGGGGGATTTTTAGCGCACACAATACTTAATCATTGTAGCGTTTCACTGAAAGTAATTGTTTGACACATTTGTTGCAGTTTTAGATGTTCAGGGTTTGGAATCGCTCCCTCTGGTGGTTCTGTGTAGATCAGGCAGTGCAGTCAGCAGCCCTGCTGAATTTCAAAGTAAGATGATCTGTTTACCTGGAGAGTCCACTGCTTTGTGTGTGAGGGGACTGACGTAGAGAGGGGGGCGTTAAGATGCAGCCGCTGTGCGACCAGCAATCCGAAATCACTTTGAATGGATGGTACTTTCTCTCCATGCCGGACTACTATACAACACAGAATATACTATATACCACAGAATATACTATATACTGTACAACACAGAATATACTATATACCACACAGAATATACTATATACCACAGAATATACTATATACTGTACAACACAGAATATACTATATACCACACAGAATATACAACACATTATATACTATATACCACACAGAATATACTATATACAACACAGAATATACTATATACCACACAGAATATACTATATACCACAGAATATACTATATACTGTACAACACAGAATATACTATATACCACACAGAATATACTATATACAACACATTATATACTATATACCACACAGAATATACTATATACCACAGAATATACTATATACTGTACAACACAGAATATACTATATACCACACAGAATATACAACACATGTATATAGTATATTCTGTGTGGTATATAGTATATAAACACAGAATATACTGTATACCACACAGAATATACTATATACCACAGAATATACTATATACCACACAGAATATACTATATACAACACAGAATATACTATATACCATATACCACACAGAATATACTATATACAACACAGAATATACTATATACCACAGAGAATATACTATATACAACACAGAATATACTATATACAACACAGAATATACTATATACCTTAGAGAATATACTATATACAACACAGAATATATTATATACCACAGAGAATATACTATATACCACACAGAATATACTATATACAACACAGAATATACTATATACCACAGAATATACTATATACAACACAGAATATACTATATACAACACAGAATATACTATATACAACACAGAATATACTATATACAACACAGAATATACTATATACCACACAGAATATACTATATACAACACAGAATATACTATATACCACACAGAATATACTATATACCACACAGAATATACTATATACAACACAGAATATACTATATACCACAGAGAATATACTATATACAACACAGAATATATTATATACCACAGAATATACTATATACCACAGAGAATATACTATATACCACACAGAATATACTATATACAACACAGAATATACTATATACCACAGAATATACTATATACCACACAGAATATACTATATACAACACAGAATATACTATATACAACACAGAATATACTATATACAACACAGAATATACTATATACCACACAGAATATACTATATACAACACAGAATATATTATATACCACAGAATATACTATATACCACAGAGAATATACTATATACCACACAGAATATACTATATACAACACAGAATATACTATATACAACACAGAATATACTATATACAACACAGAATATACTATATACAACACAGAATATATTATATACCACACAGATTATACTATATACCACACAGAATATACTATATACCACAGAATATACTATATACCACACAGAATATACTATATACAACACAGAATATATTATATACCACAGAATATACTATATACCACACAGAATATACTATATACAACACAGAATATACTATATACAACACAGAATATACTATATACAACACAGAATATACTATATACCACACAGAATATACTATATAGCACACAGAATATACTATATACAACACAGAATATACTATATACCACACAGAATATACTATATACCACACAGAATATACTATATACCACACAGAATATACTATATACAACACAGAATATACTATATACCACACAGAATATACTATATATAACACAGAATATACTATATACTACACAGAATATACTATATACTACACAGAATATACTATATACCACACAGAATATACTATATACCACAGAATATACTATATACCACACAGAATATACTATATACCACACAGAATATACTATATACAACACAGAATATACTATATACCACACAGAATATACTATATACCACACAGAATATACTATATACCACACAGAATATACTATATACCACACAGAATATACTATATATAACACAGAATATACTATATACTACACAGAATATACTATATACTACACAGAATATACTATATACCACACAGAATATACTATATACAACACAGAATATACTATATACCACACAGAATATACTATATACCACACAGAATATACTATATACAACACAGAATATACTATATACAACACAGAATATACCATATACCACATAATATACCATATACCACACAGAATATACTATATACCACACATAATATACTATATACCACACAGAATATACTATGTACCACACAAAATATACTATATACAACACAGAATATACTATATACCACACAGAATATACTATATACAACACAGAATATACTATATACAACACAGAATATACTATATACCACACAGAATATACCATATACCACACAGAATATACTATATACCACACAGAATATACTATATACAACACAGAATATACTATATACCACACAGAATATACTATATACCACACAGAATATACTATATACCACACAGAATATACTATATACCACACAGAATATACTATATACCACACAGAATATACTATATACCACAGAATATACTATATACAACACAGAATATACTATATAGCACACAGAATATACTATATACCACACAGAATATACTATATACAACACAGAATATACTATATACCACACAGAATATACTATATACCACACAGAATATACTATATACCACACAGAATATACTATATACAACACAGAATATACTATATACCACACAGAATATACTATATACAACACAGAATATACTATATACCACACAGAATATACTATATACAACACAGAATATACTATATACAACACAGAATATACTATATACAACACAGAATATACCATATACCACATAATATACCATATACCACACAGAATATACTATATACCACACATAATATACTATATACCACACAGAATATACTATATACCACACAGAATATACTATATACCACACAGAATATACTATATACAACACAGAATATACTATATACCACACAGAATATACTATATACAACACAGAATATACTATATACAACACAGAATATACTATATACCACACAGAATATACTATATACCACACAGAATATACCATATACCACACAGAATATACTATATACCACACAGAATATACTATATACCACACAGAATATACCATATACCACACAGAATATACCATATACCACACAGAATATACTATATACCACACAGAATATACTATATACAACACAGAATATACTATATACCACACAGAATATACTATATACCACACAGAATATACTATATACCACACAGAATATACCATATACCACACAGAATATACTATATACCACACAGAATATACTATATACCACACAGAATATACTATATACCACAGAATATACTATATACAACACAGAATATACTATATAGCACACAGAATATACTATATACCACACAGAATATACTATATACAGCACAGAATATACTATATACCACACAGAATATACTATATAGCACACAGAATATACTATATACAACACAGAATATACTATATACCACACAGAATATACTATATACCACACAGAATATACTATATACCACACAGAATATACTATATACAACACAGAATATACTATATACCACACAGAATATACTATATATAACACAGAATATACTATATACTACACAGAATATACTATATACTACACAGAATATACTATATACCACACAGAATATACTATATACAACACAGAATATACTATATACCACACAGAATATACTATATACAACACAGAATATACTATATACAACACAGAATATACCATATACCACATAATATACCATATACCACACAGAATATACTATATACCACACATAATATACTATATACCACACAGAATATACTATGTACCACACAGAATATACTATATACAACACAGAATATACTATATACCACACAGAATATACTATATACAACACAGAATATACTATATACAACACAGAATATACTATATACCACACAGAATATACCATATACCACACAGAATATACTATATACCACACAGAATATACTATATACAACACAGAATATACTATATACCACACAGAATATACTATATACCACACAGAATATACTATATACCACACAGAATATACTATATACCACAGAATATACTATATACAACACAGAATATACTATATAGCACACAGAATATACTATATACCACACAGAATATACTATATACAACACAGAATATACTATATACCACACAGAATATACTATATACCACACAGAATATACTATATACCACACAGAATATACTATATACAACACAGAATATACTATATACCACACAGAATATACTATATACAACACAGAATATACTATATACCACACAGAATATACTATATACAACACAGAATATACTATATACCACACAGAATATACTATATACAACACAGAATATACTATATACCACACAGAATATACTATATACCACACAGAATATACTATATACCACACAGAATATACTATATACAACACAGAATATACTATATACCACACAGAATATACTATATACCACACAGAATATACTATATACCACACAGAATATACTATATACAACACAGAATATACTATATACCACACAGAATATACTATATACAACACAGAATATACTATATACAACACAGAATATACTATATACCACACAGAATATACTATATACCACACAGAATATACCATATACCACACAGAATATACTATATACCACACAGAATATACTATATACCACACAGAATATACCATATACCACACAGAATATACCATATACCACACAGAATATACTATATACCACACAGAATATACTATATACAACACAGAATATACTATATACCACACAGAATATACTATATACCACACAGAATATACTATATACCACACAGAATATACCATATACCACACAGAATATACTATATACCACACAGAATATACTATATACCACACAGAATATACTATATACCACAGAATATACTATATACAACACAGAATATACTATATAGCACACAGAATATACTATATACAGCACAGAATATACTATATACAGCACAGAATATACTATATACCACACAGAATATACTATATACAACACAGAATATACTATATACCACAGAATATACTATATACAACACAGAATATACTATATACCACACAGAATATACTATATACCACACAGAATATACTATATACCACACAGAATATACTATATACCACAGAATATATTATACAGCACAGCATCTACTATATAACATCCAGTTCACACCTTTTATTTCTTCTATAACCATTCAGATCAGTTGACATCGGTCTTGATGCTGCAAAAAGCAGCTGAAAGATGAAATCAGGCTTGCAGTGGGGGGGTGTCTGCTCTGTAAGCCTACAGATGGGAGGGCGAGGTATGTGGGTGGGCTTACCGTAGGAAAGAGGTCAGCGGAAGAGTCAGCAAGTGGTTTGCAGTTCACTTACTATTTCAATAAACTGGCGGGAGGTGGGGGCGGGGCTGCGGGCTCGGCGTGGCGGTGTCGCCCACCTTTGTGATGTGAGGCTATATACAGGGTCTTGGCGGGAGGTGGGGGCGGGGCTGCGGGCTCGGCGCGGCGGTGTCGCCCACCTTTGTGATGTGAGGCCATATAGAGGGTCTTTGTGGGAGGAAACATTTCTAAAAATGTGTTTCTACTGTGGTTCTAGTAATTAGTCCGGAGTTAAAGCCCAACTCCAGACGAAATGGAAATTTGCGCACAAAATAACCAAAAACGCAGATTTTTCTTTTTTTTTTGACTGAAGAATGTACAGCGCTTGTTTAGGCGCCTGTGTGCATAGACACATTACAACTAATGGGATGTATTTTAGCTCAGTAAAAAAATTTAAAAAAAAAGCTGCAGTGCACAAAGAGGCCTTAGAATGAATATCCTTTATATCTGATGCCATGTCCACTGTAGGGCATGCTGAACTGGCCCACACTGATCCTCGTATTTCACACACTTTGGGATGCCGTTTATTGCAGTTTAGTAAATCAGAGGCCGATGCTTTTTATGTATCTGTGGTACGGCTGACGACACGCGTGTCCGGCTCCTGGATCCGGACGGCGATGCCGACTCTGGCGGTTTTGTCAGGTTCTCTGGCGCGGTGGGCAACTTGTATGAAATACGGATGTCGCGGGGTCTGATCCCGGACACTTCGCAGCACTACTTACATCTGGTAATGGACACGATTAATTTGCTTCTAGTTTCCTAATTAGAAATGTGCGGGATGTTTGACCCTCCCGGGGCCGATGTCTCCTCCGCTCCGACCTCTCACTGGATTTCAGATGGAAAGCAGAGAGGGCGCCGAGTTCATCAATAATCTGTTAAATGTGTTAATTCAGTCTGTGCGTCGCCCGCTCTCTGCCCCCTCTCATTATCCCATCCGCTGACGGCGCTTTCTGTCGTGTCGGCGAGGAAGGAAAAAAAAAGAACCCGCCATGTCTCTATGTGCCAGTCTGTGTGCCAGTCTGTGTGCCTGTCTGTGTGCCTGTCTGTGTGCCTGTCTGTGTGCCTGTCTGTGTGCCTGTCTGTGTGCCTGTCTGTTTGCCTGTCTGTGTGCCCCGTCTGTGTGCTGTCTGTGTGCCCCGTCTGTGTGCCCCATCTGTGTGCCCCGTCTGTTTGCCTGTCTGTGTGCATGTCTGTGTGCCCCGTCTGTGTGCCCCGTCTGTATGCCCGTCTGTGTGCCCGTCTGTATGCCCGTCTGTGTGCCCGTCTGTGTGCCCGGCCGATCAGAACCCGGTCACTGAGGGCTTCCAGTGTTGGAGGGAACACAAGATCCGGGAGGCCGTCGGATGTCATTTTAAAGCAGCAGAACTTTGCCGTTCCTTTTCTTAGTTCAGCATTGTGTGTGGGCTAGAAGGATATGCTGGGACTTGTAGTGCACCAGAAATCACACATAATCAGTGTGGTAAGCATAGCATTTAACCCCCAGATGTCCCAGACTTGCATATTAATGTTCGGAGGCGCAGTCCCCAGTGCTGAAAGAACATTATTATATGTTCCAGATGGTAACTAGAAGCGTGCGGCTGTGCACACTCTGCACACATTAACACATCACATTTATTTAAAGTGGAAGTTCACCCCGGAATTACTCTATGGACATTAAACAGCAATATAACACATGGTCCTTGATGAATGCAAATCACCATGCTTGCTTTCTGTCTGTGCTATGGTGGTGCTCAGCCCCCCTTATACTAGCTACGTTTGTCACTATCAGAGCACAGAGGAAGACGTAGATAACATAGGTGGGGGTGGAAGAGCGACACCACAGGCAGGCCCTCTGATAGGGGGGTAGAGCTGACTCTCCTGTCCCAGGCCCAGACTCGATTAGTCTGGCAATTGACCCTGGGGGCAGAGAGCGGACTTTTTATTTTCCATGGAGTGCTAGTGGAAATCCTTGCACTCTGTAGGTTACATACTCCTGACCCCTGCATTCTGCACATTACATACTCCTGACCTCTGCACTCTGTACATTACATACTCCTGACCCCTGCACTCTATACATTAAATACTCATGACTTCTGCACTGTGTAGTTCACATAATCCTGACCCCTGCATTCTATGCATTAAATACTCCTGATCCCTGTACTCTGTACATTACATACTCTTTACCCCTGCACTCTGTACATTACATACTCCTTACCCCTGCACTCTGTACATTACATACTCCTTACCCCTGCACTCTGTACATTATACTCCTGACCCCTGCACTCTGTACATTACATACTCCTGACCTCTGCACTCTGTACGTTACATACTGCTGACTCCTGATCTCTGTACATTACATACTCACCCCTGCACTCTGTACATTACATACTCCTGATCCCTGCACTCTGTACATTACATACTCCTGACCCCTGCACTCTGTACATTGCATACTCCTGACCCCTGCACTCTGTACATTACATACTCCTGGCCTCTGCACTCTGTATGTTACATACTGCTGACTCCTGATCTCTGTACATTACATACTCACCCCTCCACTCTGCATATTACACACTCCTGATCCCTGCACATCACATACCCATCCCTTCACTCTGTACATTACATACTCCTGACCTCTGCACCCTGTATGTTACATACTCCTGACCTCTGCACGTTGTATGTTACTTATTCCTGACCCCTGCATTATGTACATTACATACTCCTGACCCCTGCATTCTGTACATTACATACTCCTGACCCCTGCATTCTGTACATTACATACTCCTGACCCCTGCATTTCATACATTACATACTCCTGACCTCTGCACTCTGTACGTTACATGCTTCTGACCCCTGCACATTGTATGTTACATACTCCTGACCTCTGCACTCTATACATTACATTCTCCTGACCCCTTCACTCTTTATATTATACTAATGACCTCTGCACTATGTACTTTACATACTCCTGACCCCTGCACTCTGTATTGTACATACTCCTGACCTCCGCACAATGTATTTACATACTCCTGACCCCTGCACTCTGTAGGGTACATACTCCTGACCTCCGCACGATGTGCGTTACATACTGCTGATCTTGCGCATTGTACATTAAATACTCCTGACCTCTGCACTGTATATATTACATACTCCTGACCTCTGCTTGTTACATACACCTGCCCCCCCTGCACATTGTATGTTACATGCTTCTGACCTCTATACATAATCCTGACCTCTACATATTGTATGTTATATACTCCTGACCTCTGCACTCTATACATTACATACTCCTTGTTGGCGTGTAATGGAGATTACACGCCAACAAGGGGAGGCTCACCTATCGGGTTTTAACAGTCCATTAAACTCCAAATTAATTTTAAAAGCTTTATTACAATTTAATGAGTTGCATAGTAAACATTTCTCCCGCCTCAGGAGCGATATATCACATGGAATCAAATCCCGCCTCCCCACCTCTAACTGATACTGGTGTGTCACATTGTAATTCACCTTATTATATACAGCACCATATGTGTATGGATGTAATGGCCACTGGCCCAGAAGGCCGCACCTCTGTCTAGTGGCACCAATATGTTTGGGTTCCTGATCTTTACTGTTCTTTCTCCTTTCAGCTTCTGCAACGAGAACAACCCCTGCCCAGTCCCCATCTTCTGGTCCTCTTGGGGCTCGTGGAGTAAGTGCAGTGCTGACTGCGGAGGAGGGGTCCACACCAGACAGCGGACCTGTGAGAACGGGAACACCTGCCCCGGCTGCTCCCAGGTATGTCGCTCATCCTTCAGGACAAGTCCCCCCCCCCCCCCATGTGACCTCATCCATCCATCCAGGACACGGTCTGCCAATGTATAGGGCAAGTCTGTGGTCCAATTATGATGAGTAGTCCACCAATACCGTCTACTATTAGACTAGTAAGGTGAGAGCGCCCTTCCACCTTCTTACATTTACATTTGTCTTGTGGGACCTCGAAGGTTTAACATCTCAAAATAAATTTAGTGGCGAAATCCATTTTTATCGGTTGTGAAGTTTGACCCATCAAAGTTCTCCATGTGGATTAGTTTAAACGTGTTGGGTTTTTTTTTTTCAGCTGATGATGTCACCAACTAAGTCCCATGATGTAACCCCTTTGGTTTTACCTCTGGGGACAATTAATGCCCAATCCCATCCTAACGTTGTCTATAGGTTTTGGGTAGGCATGGCAATAGTAAATTCCACAAAAGAAGAATGCAGAGGGTGCGACCATCTAAGTGAAAAAATGTATTGCAGGAAAAAAAAAATGCTTAGGGCTTGAGAAAGGGGCGTGTATGGCCCTGAAACACACAGCCACGCCCCTTTGCATATGGCATCATCTGCTCTCCAGGAATCAGAACTGCTGCCCAACTTCTGACCCTGCTGTGTGTTCCAAGCTGGCTCCATTAATTACCCTTAGCCGCTTTCTGGCACTGCTCTGCTGTACCCTTTGCTGCTTTCTGGCACTGCTCTGCTGTACCCTTTGCCGCTTTCTGGCACTGCTCTACTGTACCCTTTGCCACTTTCTGGCACTGCTCTGCTGTACCCTTTGCCATTTCCTGGCACTGCTCTGCTGTACCCTTTGCCGCTTTCTGGCACTGCTCTGCTGTACCCTTTGCCGCTTTCTGGCACTGCTCTGCTGTACCCTTTGCCTCTTTCTGGCACTGCTCTGCTGTACCCTTTGCCGCTTTCTGGCACTGCTCTGCTGTACCCTTTGCCTCTTTCTGGCACTGCTCTGCTGTACCCTTTGCCGCTTTCTGGCACTGCTCTGCTGTACCCTTTGCCTCTTTCTGGCACTGCTCTGCTGTACCCTTTGCCGCTTTCTGGCACTGCTCTGCTGTACCCTTTGCTGCTTTCTGGCACTGCTCTGCTGTACTCTTAGCCGCTTTCTGGCGCTGCTCTGCTGTACCCTTCGCCGCTTTCTGGCGCTGCTCTGCTGTACCCTTCGCCGCTTTCTGGCACTGCTCTGCTGTACCCTTAGCCATTTCCCTGGCGCTGCTCTACTGTACCCTTTGCCAGTTTCTGGCGCTGCTCTGCTGTACCCTTAGCCATTTCCCTGGCGCTGCTCTACTGTACCCTTTGCCGCTTTCTGGCACTGCTCTACTGTACCCTTAGCCGCTTCCTTGCGCTGCTCTGCTTTATCCTTATCTGCTTCCAGGTGCTGCTTTGCTCTACCCTTAGCCACTTCCTGGCACTGCTCTGCTGTACTCCTAGCCGCTTTTTGGCGCTGCTCTGCTTTATCCTTAGGTGTTTCCTGGCGCTGCTCTTCTGTACCCTTCACTGCTTCCTGGCGCTGCTCTGCTGTACCCATAGCTGCTTCCAGATGTTACTCTGCAGCATCTGGTCACTTCCTCTGCGCCCTCTACCTACCAACCTCAGGTCCCCCTGGTGGCATTCCTTTTGGAGTGCTTTTATGTTGTGCCCACACCATTACCATCACATGTGAGTGCATTTATTCTTCTTGACCCTTTGTGCAGTAAATTTCTACACTTAGATTGTTGCGCCCTCTGCATTCCTCTTTTGTTGCAGTTTCTGATTTCGGAGGTATTTATTCATACTGTGGGCTAGGAGAAGCAGCAAAAGCAGCAAACCATCTTAAAAAGTGACTGTGACCTTTACATTGGACTTTTAGGGCAACCCTCCCCCCCTTTATATCGTTCTTGGTGGTTTTGTGCCATAACATGTCGTTTTATCACACATGTAGCAAGAGTAAAGATTTCTGTCAAGTTTTCACTGCTGCCACGATGGCTCTGGATTTCCTCTCACTTCCTGTCCCTATGACTCGCAGACAAGAAATTAGGGGACAGTTGTCACTGAGACAGGAAAACTCCAATAGATACAGTGAGGGGAAAAAAGTATTTGATCGGCTGCTGATTTTGTACGTTTTCTCCACTGACAAAGAAACGATCAGTCTGTAATTTTAATGGTCGGTTTATTATAAAAGTGATAAACAAAATAACAACAAAAATATCCAGAAAAACGCATTTCAAAAAACTTAGAAACTGATTTTCATTTTAACCACTTCCATCCCGCGCAAATTCTGACACTCCTCTCCTTCATGTAAGAATCATCTTTCTTTTTTTTTTGCTAGAAAATTACTCAGAACCCCCAAACATTCTATGTATTTTTTTTTTAGCAGACACCCTAGGGAATAAAATGGCGGTCATTGCAATGTTTTGTCACGCTGTATTTGTACGGTAATTTTTCAAACGTGATTTTTTTGGAAATATTTTTTTTTTCATGAGTTAAAAAAAAAAATGTAGTTAGCCAATTTTTTTTGTATAATATATAATATATATTATATATATATAAATAGATACCCCACATGTCATGCTTTAAAATTGCGCACACTCGTGGTATGGCGCCAAACTTCAGTACTTAAAAATCTCCATAGGCAACCGTGTAAATTTTTTTCAGGTTACCTGTTTAGAGTTACAGAGAAGGTCTAGAGCTAAAATGATTGCTCTCACTCTAACGTGTTCGGTGATTCCTCACATGTGTGGTTTGGACCTTGTTTACATATGCAGGCGCGACTTACGTATGCGTTCGCTTCTGCGTGGGGACGGGGGCACTTTAATTTTTTTTTTTTTTATTGTTTAATTTTTTTTATTTATTTTTTTTACACTTTCCCTTTATCAATTTTTTTTGATCACTTTTATTCCTATTACAAGGAATGTAAACATCCCTTGTAATAGAAATGGTGTGTGACAGGTCCTCTTTATGGAGAGATATGGGGTCTATAAGACCCCACATTTCTCCTCCAGGCTGGAAAACATCTGATCAAAAAAAAAATTGACTATCTGATGCTTTTCTAGCCGAGATCTTGGCTTTGTCTACTTGTGAGGCCCGGGCGTGATGTCATAACTTTGCGCCCGGGCCTCCGAGGATCATAGAGATTGCCGGGTACCTGGTCCCTCTGAAATCTCTACACCTCTCTTCCGGTGCTGGCCAATTCGTTCTCTGGGTCCCCGATCACACGGGAGAGCCCAGAGAAGCATCAGAGGGCGGCGGGAGGAGGGGGGGGGGTCAACTCCCGTCGCCGCTAAGAACGATCAAGCGGATGAACAGCCGCTATGATCGTTCTTATTGTGCTCAGAATCGCCAGCTCTGAAAAAAAACTATATCTGAATGATGCCTCTAGCTGCAGGCATCATTCAGATATCTCCACTGAAAGCCCAGGAGGTCACATGACGGCCTGCGGTATGGAAATGGTTTAATGAGTGAAATAAGTATTTGACCCCTTTGCAAAACATGACTTAGTACTTTGGTGGCGAAACCCTTGTTGGCGATCACAGAGGTCAGACGTTTCTTGTAGTTGGCCTCCAGGTTTGCTCACATCTCAGGAAGGATTTTGTCCCACTCCTCTTTGCAGATCCTCTCCAAGTCAATAAAGTTTCCAGGCGGATGTTTGGTAACTCAAACTTTCAGCTCCCTCCACATATTTTTCTATGGGATTAAGGTCTGGAGACTGGCTAGACTACTCCTGGACCTTAATGTTCTTCTTCTTGAGCCACTCCTATCTTTCCTTGGCTGCGTGTATTGGGTCATTGTCATGCTGGAATACCCATCCATGACCCATTTTTAATGCCCTGGCTGAGAGAAGGAGGCTCTCACCCAAGATTTGACGGTGATGCCGCTCAGTTTCAGGGTCTTGGCAATCTTCTTATAGCCTAGGCCATCTTTATGTAGAGCAATTTCTTTTTTTCAGCTCCTCAGAGAGTTCTTTGCCATGAGGTGTATGTGACGGGCTTATTGCACTCCCCCGAGTATATACTGCTGGCTGTGAGAAGAGAGGAGCACAAAAAGGAGCTGTGCCCACCCCTCTCCTCTGCTGCCCATTCAGAGAAGCCTTTGTATTTTGTGAATAAGTTCACATAATACAAAGGCTTCTGTGAATGGGCAGGAGGATGGGAGGGGCATAGCAGTTCCAGCAACTCTGCTCTTGAAGGAGCTGAGACCAGAGTGAGCAGTCATCGGAACTCCAGAAGTTCTCTTCCTGAAGCGCAATCAACCAGTCAGATATGAATAATAGAGAGAAGTCTACGAGGCGGCAGGCATGGCATACCTGCAGTTTTTACAAAGTAGCGGAATTCCTGGAGTTCAGCTTTAAAAGGTACTAACCTTTGAGAGCATATTCACAAAAAGAATTATTTAAAAAAAATTCAGACTGTTCTTGTTCTCATTAAAACTTTATTTAGATCAGAAACCCTCTTGTTTCATTATACAAAGATATAAATTTCTAAGTATAATGACCTCCTACTGTCTCAAGGCCTCCAGTTCATCTCCTACAATTTGTATCTACTTGGTAATCTCAAACATTCAATTATCCTTTGATTATTCAAGCTGATACTTGCAGGGAGATGAGACCACTTGACAACGCGTTTCCCAGATGTTAAATCTGCTTCTTCAGGAGATAAAAGGGGTTATCAGATCTACAAAATCACATCAGTATAATAACAACACGCCAATCAGCCATAATGTTATGACCACTGACAGGTCAAGTGAATAGCATTGATTATTTCATTACAATGATATCTGAAAGTGGGTGGGATATTAGGCAGAAAGTGAACACGTTGACCCTGAAGTTGATGTGTTGAGAGCAGAAAAAATGGACAAGTGTAAGGATTAGAGGGACTTTGACAAGGGCCAAATTGTAAAGTCTAGACAACTTGGTCAGAGCAACTCCAAAACTGCAGCTCTCATGGGATGTTCCTGGTTTGTAGTGGTCAAGGACTAACCAAAAGTGCTCCAGGAAAGGAAAACCGGCCAACCGGTGACAGGGTGATGGGTGGCCAAGGCTCATTGATGGAGGTGGGGAGGGAAGGCTCATCGATGGAGGTGCGGAGGGAAGGCTTTTCGATGGAGGTGCAGAGTAAAGGCTCATTGATTGAGGTGCTGAGGGAAGACTCATTGATGGAGGTGCGGAGGGAAGGCTCATTGATGGAGGTGCGGAGGGAAGGCTCATTGATGGAGGTGCGGAGGGAAGGCTCATTGATGGAGGTGGGGAGGGAAGGCTCATTGATGGAGGTGGCGGAAGGAAGACTCACTGATGGAGGTGAGGAGGGAAGGCTCCTCGGTGGAGGTGAGGAGGAAAGGCTCATTGATGGAGGTGGGGAGGGAAGTATTATTGATGGAGGTGGCGGGGGGTTCATTCATGCAGGTGGGCAGGGAAGGCTCATTGATGGAGGTGGGGAGGGAAGACTCATTGATGGAGGTGGGGAGGGAAGACTCATTGATGGAGGTGGGGAGGGAAGACTCATTGATGGAGTTGGGGAGGGAAGACTCATTGATGGAGTTGGGGAGGGAAGACTCATTGATGGAGTTGGGGAGGGAAGACTCATTGATGGAGTTGGGGAGGGAAGACTTGCCCATGTAATCTGATCAAATAGAAGAGCCACTGGAGCTCAAATTGCTGGAAAAGGCAATTCTGGTTCTGATAGGTGTCAGAACACACAGAGCATTGCAGTTTGTTGTGTATGGGGGCTGTGTAGTCACAGACCGGTCAGGGTGTCCATGCTGACCCATGTCCACAGCCAAAAGTGCCTACAATGGGCATGTGAGCATCAGAACTGGACCATGGACCAGGGACCACTGGAAGAAGGTGGCCTGGTCTGATGAATTCAAAAATGGTTTGAGGAACATAACGATCTTCAGGTGTTGACCTTGCCTCCATATTCTCCAGATCTCAATCCAATCGAGCATCTGTGGGATGTGCTGGAAAAACCTGATCCATGGAGGCCCCACCACTTAACTTACAGGACATAAAGGAGTTGCTACTGATGACTTGGTGCCAGATACCCCAGCATACCTTCAGAGGTATGTGAGGATCAGAACTGGACCACGGAGCAATGGAAGAAGGTGCCCTGGTCTGATGAATCACATTTTCTTTTACATCATGTGGATAGCTTGATACATGTGTGTCACACCTGGGGAAGAGATGGCACCAGGATGCAGTAGAGTAGGGAAGAAGGCAAGTGTTATGCTTTGTCTAGTGGAGTCCATGCCTCGACGAGTCAGGGCTGTTATGGCGGCAAAGGCGGGACCTACCCAATATTAGGTGGGTGATCATAATGTTATGGCTGATCGATGTGTGTAATATAAAGGCTCACAAGGCCCTCGTAGCTGTAAACTACCTATCCTGATTACATCATGTATGCAGCAGAAGTGGTCTGATCTCTCTGCAAGCATGAGCTTGAATAATGAAAAGATAATTGAATATCTGAGATTAAAAAGTAGGTACAATTTATGGGAGATGAACACGAGGCTTTGAGACAATAGGAGGTCATTGTACCTAGAGATACCTTTGTGTAATGAATGAGGATTTTTGCAATGGCCTGTAATTTGGTGAAATGTGAAAATGTTTTAATGTGAAGGGGAATAAAAGTCTGTAGATATTTTAAATAATTCTCTTTGTCAATATACTCTGGAATATTGGTACCTTTTAACATCCATTGAATGGTAAGTTTGCAGTGAGATGGGAAGGCGCAGACAGCAATGATATCCAGACAGGTGCCAAGCCTTCCTCGCTCTGCTTTAGATGTGTGTGGTTACAGCACGTGTCTGCACCGGACAACAGGAAATGAGGGGAAATCTCCCCAGCAAGATTATAGAAGGGAAATAAAACCTGGCAGAGGTGTATCTGCCCACCCCAACAACCCCCCACCCCAAAAGATGGTCTGTAGTTTGGCTTTAAAATAACATGTGAACTCACAAAAAAGTGTGCACTAGGGTATGCTAGAAGGCCCCCTCCCAAAGAGGAAGGACACCTCCTTGCCCCCTTGGGCAGAAGACCCTGATGGCGGCAAGGCACACTCAGGTCCACCTAGCCAAATGACCCCACTCCTCACGATCAGCTAACCAACTAGTACTGGGTGTGGGGCTTTACTGAAGAGAGACCCCCCAAGGTAAGAGGGGAAGGACACTAAGGGCCACACCACCCCCCCAAGACTTACAATCGTGAAGCGTGCATAAATAAAATAGGTACCAATGTGCAAGACAGTGGCTATGCCTTGTGGCCTGGTAACAAAAAAATTGCAGTGGTCTCAGTCAAAAGGCGCCTCGTTCATGAGGCATTGTGCAAGTGGTGTAATGGCCTAGTGCTCATACCCATAGTGATACTAGGAGCACCCCCGGGATGCCACTGCTAGGGGGCATTCAACACCGCAGGCTCTTTGCCTCCCAACCCCTGGCCAGACAGGGTAGCACCTCTCAAATCAGGAGGCACTGGGCCTTTCGGAATCCTCCACAAAAGGGAAGTACTACTGGCCATCGCCTTACCCAATAGGTACTTAACTCAGGTTCCTTTCCTTAGGTAAGATCCCACAGAACCCCCTTCATACCAGCCAAGATACTATAGAGCCAGCCATAAGGCCAGAATGATGGTGGACCACCCCTACTGGACACTGATAAGAACAGATACTACTGTACATTGTATCTTGGCAAAAAGACCTTAAGAAACACGTCATAGACAACAAAAATGCAGCATGTGGAGCATTTTAAGGTGTGTATGGTTACAGCCAGCACCCACCGAGAGTTTGTCATGTCCAGACTGATGGGGACAGTGTCCATAGCTTTGCCCTACCATGAAATGGCCAGCACAGTGAGTTTCTTCTGCATTATGGTCTTGGTTTACATCTCTATCAATCTCGGCTTGGCTTCATAGTGTCCCCACTGTGACAGGTCCACCACATGATCTCCTTTCCATTTGAAATGATCCAAGACAGTTGAGGGGTGATGGGCTGATGCTAAATAAAATTGAGTAAGTTAGTCCAATGGTGGGCACCTTGAACCTATTTTGGTGGCTCCAGACCTACCTGATCATCTTCTATTTCGCAGCCTCAAGGAACTTCAATAATGCAAAATCTTCCTAAGTGTCCTACATTACCCATAATAATTGCTAAGCTACTATTCTTGTTTGTTAACTTCCAGCAATTCCTCTTCTGCTGACAGAATCTTTTATGTATTGGCATGGATTTATCCCATTCTCTCCCAAATTGCAGGAATTCAGGATGTGTAACCCCGAAGCATGCCCTGAGGTACGGAGAAACACACCTTGGACGCCCTGGATGCCTGTCAACGTCACGCAGAGCGGATCGCGCCAGGAACAGCGTTTCCGATATACCTGCAGAGCGCAACTGTCAGACCCCCATATCCTGCAGTTCGGGAGGAAGAAGATAGAGACCCGATTCTGTGCCAACGATGGCCCGGTGGCCTGTGAGACGGACTGTACGTTTTGTATCTGACCTAAAATCTGATTGTCTTTTTATTTTATTATTGGTGAAAGGCTTTGTTTTAATACCTCTAAATGTGTCTTGTCAGACTCCATCGGAAATAAGGCTGACAAATATACATTAAGTTCTTTCAGTTACAACTCTGAAGCCGGGGGATGGCAAAACAGATCCTCTCCCCCCCAACCCAGCCTTAGGGGCAACTGTGCCAATGTTGACATACAGAAAATGTTTTGACAATGGTATGCCCACATCCCATACCCACAGTCATTAGTTCATTGTAGAAAGGGGCTTTCTAGGGCATAGCTATTGAGTGGCACCATCAAACCAACAGATGCAAATAAAATATAAAAAATTTATTGTACAAAAGTTAAAAACATATATAGATACCATGTCATGTGACAAATAAGTTACCAGGATAATTTGCATTGATACATAGTAAACAAAGACCATGCCACAATACAGCTTGACGCGTTTCATCATCTGAAATAAGGCTAAAAATACTTTAAGTTCTTTCAGTTACAACTCTGAAGCCACGGGATGGCAAAACAGATCTTCCCCCAACCCAACCTTAGGTGCAACTGTGCCAGTTTTGCTATATGGAAGAAAAAAAATCTTTCATGCCACCCATCCCTGCCCACCCCCAAGACCTGGATGAAAATATTGTGGGCATAGCCTTTATTAATTACAACTCCAGACCTTATATTCCAGATGTGACCCTACAAGTGATTAATACGGAAACCCCAAGACCCAACCCAACACCCTAAGATTTTGTTTGTAGGAGTTTTACAACAGTGGTAGCTATCCCTAGCCTAACACTGACCATATAGAGTATGGTGCCCAATCGTCAGCCTAAGGGCCGCATGTGGCCCTTGAGTACTTGCTGTGTGGCCCTTTTCAGACCCCAACAGTCAGTAGCAGGAGCAGTCTCATGTAGCATGTCCTCAATATCTCCTATAATGTGTCTTCCTGTTGCTGGTCTGCACTCTCTAATGCTCTCCTCTAGAATGTCTAATGATCTTCTGTCATATACTGAATTTATGTGTGGCCCTTTGGAGCTGTCAGGGGCCACAGTTGAGGCACCCGACACCTTGCATGTTGACAACCATTGGTATAGATTAATGGTCTTCTGTCATTCTCCCTCCAGCTCTGGTGGATGATCTCATGCGGAATGGCAAGAGTCCGGCTCGTGTAATCAGCGGCGGCTGGAGCTCATGGGTCGCCTGGTCTGTCTGTTCCCGCGAGTGTGAATTGGGGTTCCGATCCAGAAAACGGTTCTGCAATAATCCCGAACCTCGGAACGGAGGACTTCCCTGCTCGGGATCCGCCACCGAGTTCCAGGACTGCAACCCCCAACCCTGCCCAGGTGAGAGACCAACCAAGTCATTGTCCGGGGGAATTCTGTAACTCTTCCACACAATATACAATGTCTGGATGTTCAGCCAGTAGGGGGTGGTATTTAAAAGTAGAAGTGTACTTCAAAACTCTTTAAATAAATGGAAAGGGTGAAAAATGTTGTTGAATTTAAACATGCTTGGGCAAAAAGTCTTAAAATATCAAAAAAAAAAAAAAAAAACCTGGTCTGCTGCCAATTTAGAGCCACCATTAGAAATCATGGGACTCTGTACAGCCCACCTGAAAGGGCCTCCCTCCCAGTACACCCTATCAGTGGCCTTGCCCACTGCACCATACTCTGTACCTCCTACACCCCTACTACCCTGCACTCTGCACCCCCCCCCCCCTTACATCTTACTTCTCCCCCTGCATTACTCAGCACTCTGCACCTCCTGCATTCCCTATTACTCTATCTGTACCCTCATTACACCTCTGCATCCCCCTTTACTCCACATTCCGCACCCTTGCATCCCCCATTACCCTGCACTCTGCGCCCCCTGCATCATCCATTACCAGGGCTTTCTGGTAGGCCATTACAACTGGCCCTGTTGTACCGGGCCCGGCCAGCAGGGGGGCCCGGGCAACCTGAACAGAGAATGAATGCATGCAGAAAAAAAAATTCCTCCAGACATTATGGCATTGGCAGCATGGGTGGCACTGTCTGCAGTACATTATGGCATTGGCGGCATGGATGGCACTGTCTGCAGTGGTAAATATCACTTGAAGACAAACCTGCACTTTGTTTCAAGGTGGGCTCTAGGGAGGGGCTGGGGGTGAGGCTGAAGGAGGGACCAGGTGTGGGGCTAAAGGGGGGCCCAGTAGGGTAGGCTGTACGGGGCCCTATGATTTCTATCAGTGGCCCTGCCCTTTACCCCCCGCTTTGCATCCCCCATTACCCCACACTCTGCATCCCCCATTACCCCGCACTCTGCACCCCCTGAATCCTCTATCCCCCTACACTCTGCACTTTCTGCATCCTCCAGTATGTCTCACTCTGCATCCCCGTCTTCAGGATTTAGAGTGAAGCTTCACCTGGAGGTAGTGTGCCTTGCTGGCCCTCGGGGGCCCCTTCTGTAGTATTGGCATTGCACCCTCTGCCCGGCTCACTGCAGATCCTTCAAAGTTTCAAAGCAGTGAGCTCCGCCTAGCCATGGCCCCTGCCTGATGAGCGCAGGATTCTGGGTGTTGTAGTCATGGATAAGGAGTGGAAAAAGGGCCACCCAGGGTTCTGATGTTGGACTGTGAGCAGCCCACAGGTAGCCCCTGCCCAGTCCCCCTGTTGACCTGATGGGGCCCGGGCCCGAGGAGGGAGTGCTGTTTACCCCCCCCCAGTAACCCTGCTTTGCTGTTCTATGTTTATTGCTGTCATTTCTGTCTCTCCAATTGGGGAGATTTTTTCCTGTCGTGTCACCAGGATAGGAAGTGACCCCCCCCCTTTTATTTTGGGTTAAGTAGCATGAAGGAAGGAGGATACAGCATTGTCATATTTGTAGTATGCGTTTCCCTCACTTCCTGTCTGAACACGAGAAGGTTTTCCTCTGGAGTTTGGCTTAAATTTAGCCTTGGCAATATAATTGAAGAGACATTCACAGAGGGGGAAAAAAAGAAGCGATGAGTAGAAGAGGACGAGCTCCACTCTAAATGTCCTTATTGACGCCTTTGAAGTGGAGTTTGTATTCCGCCATAAAAGCTCCTTTGTAGAAGGAACTGAATTCCTCTTGTTTTGTGCGATCTGAAAGTCGATGTGATGTAATTATAGGACTGCCATATAATGCGGCGCGTGGGATGAAAGCGGCGGATGACTTATTTTTATGTTGTCACAAATAATTGGGCCGATCAATAGTTACACATTTGGAATAAACGGCTCCCTATGGAGTGAGGAAAACACAAGTAGGACGTAATAGTGATTAATTGGTGATACTCCTACAACGTTTCAAAATGTGCAGCTATCAATCATTTCTACTAACGATTAATCACTGCAAGAAATCGCCAGCGTGCGCCCAACCTCATTCAATGTCGTTGGTGACTGAGAGCACAAAATTTCTCTATTTGCAGCTTTAGAGCGAAAGTTTGCCTATATTTTGTTCCATGGATATAGGTCAAAAGTGCTGCACTAATAGAACATTCATTATTCAACAGCTGATATAAATCATAAACGAGTCCAAATAAATACGTGCAGAAACCAGAGACGGTGCCAAAGTGATCAATGAAATCTTCCTCCACACTTGTTCAGATAACTCTTCATAGATAGTGACCGCGCAGTGATCCACCACCTTATATTCAATAAAACCCGAATGGTTCTATGCCCCAGACAACGTCAGATGTGACAAAACATGTAGGGCGGAGCTATCGCTCGTGACGTCATCACGCACCTCGATCTCAGGAAACGGCCCGGGACTGGCTCTTGTTTCAAAAGTGCTTATTCAACGCATTTCACTTTGCCCCTTGGAGCTTAATCCTAGGGAATCATAATTAAGCTGGGGTCTGGGCTGAGGCTACCATGCACATGGGTTTGCCTCATGATGTGTGGCTTATGGATCTTTTCCTTGACATTCCTGAAAACATCAAAGCACCCCACCTCAGTACTCCTCTCAAGAGCCCTTAGTCCTGATGCAGGCAGTGGGCAGGCTCTTGGGTGGAGTCATGCAAATAACAAAATGCCTTGAAGGGTGGATGTCAGGTGTTTTGTGTGTGAAGACCACCCTAGGTAGAGCCCACTTGGGGTGCTGAGCCTCAATAATTTTAAAGAACTGAAATCCAATGAATAAAAGGGGGCGAGCAAGGGACTGTCAGGGTGTGGAGGTCTCCAGCCAGGAAATGAGGGCGGGGCTCTTACTGACTTGCTGCAGCTTCTAATGCACATTGTGAGAAGCTCACAGTGTGCAATGAAATCAGAGGAAGCCATTTCAGTCCAGGAGAGGAGCCAGTACAACTGTGCAAGACTGAAGGGAAGGCTGAAGTTTGACTTTAACAGAAGAGTTCCAATATGCTCTGTCAGTCAGTGGCCGCTGGTGGGGGGCAGCTTGCGGCCTCCCCAGCTAGCTAGACACCCCCCTCCCTGGCTTTTGCTTTATTGACCGCCGCCGCCCCCGTCGCTCGATTGCCGCATCGCCCGCCAAGCCCCCCCACCAGCCCCTGCACTTATCCCATCCAGGTTGCTGCTCCCCCCCCCTCCCTGCGTCTTCCCCCGAGTCCAGGCAGTCACTTCTCCACCCAGCCAATCAGGACTTCGGACCCGCGGCAAATCGGACTCTCAAGTCCTTCTTCCTGATTGGCTGGGAGGAGAAACTGGAAGACATTCGCGAATATTAATTTGCTAATGTCACACAACTGACAGCACCCCAAGCCCACCCTTTTTGAAGCCAATTAGAGCCTCAAGCTCTAATCATGTGCTTCTAAAAATAAAAGAAAACCTCATTGGAATGCATGTGTCCGGCGCCCTGCATGTAGATTAGGGGGCCGGACACATGGATTAGGGGGGCCCTGCATGAGTTGCCGCCGCTGCTGTCAATACATGGGGTGGGCACGGAAAGGAGACGCAGTCACTTCTCTGGAACCGTGATCACGGTGCGTGCGCTGAACACCTCTGTCGTCTCTCAGTGGCCCCAGTGGGCTTATTACGGCCCCGATAGCTCACGTCGCCTCCTCGTGCCGGGTAGTATAATCTTTTACGAGGAGCTGGATTCCAAGTATAGGTGAAAAAAGCACAGTTACCTCTTAATTGAAAACAACAAGGTGCAGTATATCGTTCTCCCGTTTTATTGGGTAATTGTTGTCTCGCCGTCGTAATTTTGATCTTTACTGCTCCGTAAACTGCTCCGGGTCCGATAATGAATAATAAAAGCTGCACCAGCAACGGCTGTAAACAGTTTTATATGAAGAGTCCAACTAAACTTTTATTATACTGTATGAGCGGCCCGTCCCGTCCCTCGGTGTTGGTGGCAGATTGTATACCCGTCATTTTCTCTTTCTGTAGTGCCGACATATTCCGCAGCGGTGTGCGATCTGAAGAAGATGAAGAATTAACAGACAAAAGTGTAACAATTCAACTATAAGTGATACAATGTTACAGTGTTACTGCATCACATCACAAAATTTCACTGATTATAGACTAACCAGCTCAGCTCCCTAAAAATCTATTGGTCTCTTGGTTTGGAAATGACTGAAGAAGTCACAGAATTAATGGCAGCAGATTGTATACCCGTCGTTTTCTCTTTCTGCAGCGCCGACATATTCCGCAGCGGTGTGCGATCTGAAGAAGTCACAGAATTAATGGCGGCAGATTGTATACCTGCCATTTTCTCTTTCTGTAGCGCCGACATATTCCGCAGCGGTGTGCGATCTGAAGAAGTCACAGAATTAATGGCGGCAGATTGTATACCCGCCATTTTCTCTTTCTGTAGTGCCGACATATTCCGCAGCGGTGTGCGATCTGAAGAAGTCACAGAATTAACGGCGGCAGATTGTATACCCGCCATTTTCTCTTTCTGTAGTGCCGACATATTCCGCAGCGGTGTGCAATCTGAAGAAATCACAGAACTGACAGACAAAAGTGTAACAGTTCAACTAAAAGTGATACAATGTTACAGTGTTACTGCATCACATCATAAAATTTCACTGATTATAGACTAACCAGCTCAGCTCCCCTAAAAATCTATCGGCCTATTGGTTTGGAAATGACTTTGTGATTGCTTAAGTTAACAAAGTAAAACATATAAAGTTTTTTTTTTTGCTAAAGCAACTTTATTGAAACTTCACATTTATATACGGTAAATCAAAGTTCAGTAGTAAAGACATAGTAAAAAGTAGTACAAAGGGTCCAAGAGGACCAACATCCATATAAAGTGTCTCTAAACAAGCGACGTACGACATTAAACATATATCGTTTTTGGGTTTGTTTTTTTTGTTTTTTTTTGTAATATTGTCTTGATTTTTTTTTTTTTTTTAATGCAACCCATAGGAAAAAATAAATGAATAAAGCTAAAAAAAAAAAAAAGATTTTTCTACTGTAATTAGTGTTGAAAAAAAAATAGGTTTTCTATCATTTGTCCTAAAATTACTATTCTGATTCTGGTAATGGCATTACAAGGTGTTTCTTTTTAATGCAACTCTGAACAAACCGTACAAAAAAAAATAAAAAATCTAAGTATTAACTGTTATAAAATAGAAATAAAGGGAAACATATCCAGAAAAAGAATAGTTAAGAGGAGAAGGGGAAGGAGGAGTTATTTAGGGCTGATTATGGTAAACTAAGGGTCGATGAGGCCTCATTCACATGGGTGCTGAGGCCCGTCGTCTGTGAATGGGCGATGGGTTCATGCGGCTTGAAATGCCAGATTCTGCTTGCAGGCAGCCCATAGAACTGTATAGGGTCACAGTGGTTGCATGGTCAAAACTGCTCGTCCCAATTTGACACGAGTGTGGTTGAGCTGCACCGGACGCAGGCAGTGTGCGTTCAGAGCGACTCACACACCTATCATATTGGGATGGGCAGCTGCGTCCGTGCAACCGCTGCATCCGTATACACTTACATGGGCAACCTGCATGTAGCACCTGGCAGCTCAAGCCGCATATACCCCCTGCACATTCATCAACTACAGGGGTCAGTGCCTGTATAAATGAGAACTAAGGGGTTAAGTTGGAAACAATTTTATTTGTGGATGAATTAAACAAAGTAGATACAAATGTAACAATATATTCTGGCTCTATTTCCCATCTGATCAATGTTTATAAACAATGTTACTTTGTATCTCTCTATCTCCTGTCTCAACAATATTTGGAGGAAGGAGGTTCTGATTCCTCTATATCAGGGATAGGCAACCTTTGAGAGAAGGAGATCTACCCGGACAACATTGAAGAGATCAAAGATCACTGGGGTGCAGAGCCCCCTTTTTTTTAAAAAAAAGATATTAACTAGCAAGCCCCCAATAAAACATAAAGATAGCATTAAAAGCCTAGAAAAATCTACTAAGACTAATTTCACTGTAAAAATATAAACTTGGCCTACCTTAAAAGTTAGCTTCAGTGAAAAACTCAGAATTCACTTTCACTCACAAATGTCTAGCCAGTAATTGGTCACCCCCACAAGTCTGATGCCGGAGTTCATCATGAAAGCAGAACATCTGGTACTGCAGGCTGATTTTCTGATTTCAGGCCTGGCTATCTGCTCTGATTTCTGGCCAGTGCAAGTAGTTTGTACCGTGGTGTACAGATTTCAGTAGTTTGTACTGCGGTGTACAGATTTCAGTAGTTTGTACTGCGGTGTACAGATTTCAGTAGTTTGTACCGCGGTGTACAGGGTACTGATCTCTGTACACTGCTCTGCATACTACTGACCTCTGTACACTGCCTTACAAACTACTGACCTCTGTACACTGCCCTACATACTACTGACCTCTGTACACTGCTCTACATCCTACTGACCTCTGTACACTGCTCTACATCCTACTGACCTCTGTACACTGCTCTATATACTACTGACCTCTGTACACTGCTCTATATACTACTGACCTCTGTACACTGCTCTACATCCTACTGACCTCTGTACACCGCCCTACATACTACTGACCTCTGTACACTGCTCTACATACTACTGACCTCTGTACACTGCCCTACATGCTACTGACCTCTGTACACTGCTCTACATCCTACTGACCTCTGTACACTGCCCTACATACTACTGACCTCTGTACACTGCTCTACATCCTACTGACCTCTGTACACTGCCCTACATCCTACTGACCTCTGTACACTGCTCTACATACTACTGACCTCTGTACACTGTTCTACATACTACTGACCTCTGTACACTGCTCTACATACTACTGACCTCTGTACACTGCCCTACATACTACTGACCTCTGTACACTGCTCTACATACTACTGACCTCTGTACACTGCCCTACATACTACTGACCTCTGTACACTGCTCTACATACTACTGACCTCTGTACACTGTTCTACATACTACTGACCTCTGTACACTGCCCTACATACTACTGACCTCTGTACACTGCTCTACATACTACTGACCTCTGTACACTGCTCTACATACTACTGACCTCTGTACACTGCTCTACATCCTACTGACCTCTGTACACTGCTCTACATACTACTGACCTCTGTACACTGCTCTACATACTACTGACCTCTGTACACTGCCCTACATACTACTGACCTCTGTACACTGCTCTACATACTACTGACCTCTGTACACCGCCCTACATCCTACTGACCTCTGTACACCGCTCTACATCCTACTGACCTCTGTACACCGCCCTACATACTACTGACCTCTGTACACTGCTCTACATACTACTAACCTCTGTACACCGCCCTACATACTACTGACCTCTGTACACTGCTCTACATACTACTGACCTCTGTACACTGCTCTACATCCTACTGACCTCTGTACACTGCTCTACATACTACTGACCTCTGTACACTGCTCTACATACTACTAACCTCTGTACACTGCCCTACATACTACTGACCTCTGTACACTGCCCTACATACTACTGACCTCTGTACACTGCCCTACATACTACTGACCTCTGTACACTGCTCTACAAACTACTGACCTCTGTACACTGCCCTACATACTACTGACCTCTGTACACTGCTCTACATCCTACTGATCTCTGTACACTGCTCTACATACTACTGACCTCTGTACACTGCTCTATATACTACTGACCTCTGTACACTGCCCTACATACTACTGACCTCTGTACACTGCCCTACATACTACTGACCTCTGTACACTGCCCTACATACTACTGACCTATGTACACTGCTCTACAAACTACTGACCTCTGTACACTGCCCTACATCCTACTGACCTCTGTACACTGCTCTACATCCTACTGACCTCTGTACACTGCTCTACATACTACTGACCTCTGTACACTGCCCTACATCCTACTGACCTCTGTACACTGCTCTATATACTACTGACCTCTGTACACTGCCCTACATCCTACTGACCTCTGTACACTGCTCTACATCCTACTGACCTCTGTACACTGCTCTACATACTACTGACCTCTGTACACTGCTCTACATACTACTGACCTCTGTACAATGCTCTACATACTACTGACCTCTGTACACTGCTCTACGTCCTACTGACCTCTGTACACTGCTCTACATACTACTGACCTCTGTACACTGCTCTACATACTACTGACCTCTGTACACTGCTCTACATACTACTGACCTCTGTACACTGCTCTACATCCTACTGACCTCTGTACACTGCCCTACATCCTACTGACCTCTGTACACTGCCCTACATACTACTGACCTCTGTACACTGCCCTACATCCTACTGACCTCTGTACACTGCCCTACATACTACTGACCTCTGTACACTGCCCTACATCCTACTGACCTCTGTACACTGCCCTACATACTACTGACCTCTGTACACTGCCCTACATCCTACTGACCTCTGTACACTGCTCTACATACTACTGACCTCTGTACACTGCCCTACATACTACTGACCTCTGTACACTGCTCTACATCCTACTGACCTCTGTACACTGCTCTACATCCTACTGACCTCTGTACACTGCTCTACATCCTACTGACCTCTGTACACTGCTCTACATACTACTGACCTCTATACACTGCTCTACATACTACTGACCTCTGTACACTGCCCTACATACTACTGACCTCTGTACACTGCCCTACATACTACTGACCTCTGTACACTGCTCTACATACTACTGACCTCTGTACACTGCTCTACATACTACTGACCTCTGTACACTGCTCTACATACTACTGACCTCTGTACACTGCTCTATATACTACTGACCTCTGTACACTGCCCTACATACTACTGACCTCTGTACACTGCCCTACATACTACTGACCTCTGTACACTGCCCTACATACTACTGACCTCTGTACACTGCCCTACATACTACTGACCTCTGTACACTGCTCTACATACTACTGACCTCTGTACACTGCTCTACATACTACTGACCTCTGTACACTGCTCTATATACTACTGACCTCTGTACACTGCCCTACATACTACTGACCTCTGTACACTGCCCTACATACTACTGACCTCTGTACACTGCCCTACATACTACTGACCTCTGTACACTGCCCTACATACTACTGACCTCTGTACACTGCTCTACATACTACTGACCTCTGTACACTGCCCTACATCCTACTGACCTCTGTACACTGCTCTACATCCTACTGACCTCTGTACACTGCTCTACATACTACTGACCTCTGTACACTGCTCTACATACTACTGACCTCTGTACACTGCTCTACATACTACTGACCTCTGTACACTGCTCTACGTCCTACTGACCTCTGTACACTGCCCTACATACTACTGACCTCTGTACACTGCTCTACATACTACTGACCTCTGTACACTGCTCTACATCCTACTGACCTCTGTACACTGCTCTACATACTACTGACCTCTGTACACTGCTCTACATACTACTGACCTCTGTACACTGCCCTTCATCCTACTGACCTCTGTACACTGCTCTACATCCTACTGACCTCTGTACACTGCCCTACATCCTACTGACCTCTGTACACTGCCCTACATCCTACTGACCTCTGTACACTGCCCTACATCCTACTGACCTCTGTACACTGCCCTACATACTACTGACCTCTGTACACTGCTCTACATACTACTGACCTCTGTACACTGCCCTACATACTACTGACCTCTGTACACTGCTCTACATCCTACTGACCTCTGTACACTGCTCTACATCCTACTGACCTCTGTACACTGCTCTACATACTACTGACCTCTGTACACTGCCCTACATACTACTGACCTCTGTACACTGCCCTACATCCTACTGACCTCTGTACACTGCTCTACATACTACTGACCTCTGTACACTGCTCTACATACTACTGACCTCTGTACACTGCTCTACATACTACTGACCTCTGTACACTGCACTACATCCTACTGACCTCTGTACACTGCCCTACATACTACTGACCTCTGTACACTGCCCTACATACTACTGACCTCTGTACACTGCCCTACATCCTACTGACCTCTGTACACTGCCCTACATCCTACTGACCTCTGTACACTGCTCTACATACTACTGACCTCTGTACACTGCTCTACATACTACTGACCTCTGTACACTGCTCTACATCCTACTGACCTCTGTACACTGCTCTACATACTACTGACCTCTGTACACTGCCCTACATCCTACTGACCTCTGTACACAGCCCTACATCCTACTGACCTCTGTACACTGCTCTACATACTACTGACCTCTGTACACTGCCCTACATACTACTGACCTCTGTACACTGCTCTACAAACTACTGACCTCTGTACACTGCCCTACATCCTACTGACCTCTGTACACTGCTCTACATACTACTGACCTCTGTACACTGCCCTACATACTACTGACCTCTGTACACTGCTCTACATACTACTGACCTCTGTACACTGCTCTACATCCTACTGACCTCTGTACACTGCCCTACATACTACTGACCTCTGTACACTGCCCTACATACTACTGACCTCTGTACACTGCCCTACATACTACTGACCTCTGTACACTGCCCTACATACTACTGACCTCTGTACACAGCCCTACATCCTACTGACCTCTGTACACTGTTCTACATCCTACTGACCTCTGTACACTGCTCTACATACTACTGACCTCTGTACACTGCCCTACATACTACTGACCTCTGTACACAGCCCTACATCCTACTGACCTCTGTACACTGCTCTACATACTACTGACCTCTGTACACTGCCCTACATACTACTGACCTCTGTACACTGCTCTACATCCTACTGACCTCTGTACACTGCTCTACATCCTACTGACCTCTGTACACTGCCCTACATCCTACTGACCTCTGTACACTGCCCTACATACTACTGACCTCTGTACACTGCTCTACATACTACTGACCTCTGTACACTGCTCTACATCCTACTGACCTCTGTACACTGCCCTACATACTACTGACCTCTGTACACTGCTCTACATACTACTGACCTCTGTACACTGCTCTACATCCTACTGACCTCTGTACACTGCCCTACACACTACTGACCTCTGTACACTGCTCTACACACTACTGACCTCTGTACACTGCTCTACATACTACTGACCTCTGTACACTGCCCTACATACTACTGACCTCTGTACACTGCCCTACATACTACTGACCTCTGTACACTGCCCTACATACTACTGACCTCTGTACACTGCTCTACATCCTACTGACCTCTGTACACTGCTCTACATACTACTGACCTCTGTACACTGCCCTACATACTACTGACCTCTGTACACAGCCCTACATCCTACTGACCTCTGTACACTGTTCTACATCCTACTGACCTCTGTACACTGCTCTACATACTACTGACCTCTGTACACTGCCCTACATACTACTGACCTCTGTACACAGCCCTACATCCTACTGACCTCTGTACACTGCTCTACATACTACTGACCTCTGTACACTGCCCTACATACTACTGACCTCTGTACACTGCTCTACATCCTACTGACCTCTGTACACTGCTCTACATCCTACTGACCTCTGTACACTGCTCTACATCCTACTGACCTCTGTACACTGCCCTACATCCTACTGACCTCTGTACACTGCCCTACATACTACTGACCTCTGTACACTGCCCTACATCCTACTGACCTCTGTACACTGCCCTACATACTACTGACCTCTATACACTGCTCTACATACTACTGACCTCTGTACACTGCCCTACATACTACTGACCTCTGTACACTGCTCTACATCCTACTGACCTCTGTACACTGCTCTACATCCTACTGACCTCTGTACACTGCTCTACATCCTACTGACCTCTGTACACTGCTCTACATACTACTGACCTCTGTACACTGCCCTACATACTACTGACCTCTGTACACTGCCCTACATCCTACTGACCTCTGTACACTGCTCTACATACTACTGACCTCTGTACACTGCTCTACATACTACTGACCTCTGTACACTGCTCTACATACTACTGACCTCTGTACACTGCACTACATCCTACTGACCTCTGTACACTGCCCTACATACTACTGACCTCTGTACACTGCCCTACATACTACTGACCTCTGTACACTGCCCTACATCCTACTGACCTCTGTACACTGCCCTACATCCTACTGACCTCTGTACACTGCTCTACATACTACTGACCTCTGTACACTGCCCTACATACTACTGACCTCTGTACACTGCTCTACATACTACTGACCTCTGTACACTGCTCTACAAACTACTGACCTCTGTACACTGCTCTACATACTACTGACCTCTGTACACTGCTCTACATACTACTGACCTCTGTACACTGCTCTACATACTACTGACCTCTGTACACTGCACTACATCCTACTGACCTCTGTACACTGCCCTACATACTACTGACCTCTGTACACTGCCCTACATACTACTGACCTCTGTACACTGCCCTACATCCTACTGACCTCTGTACACTGCTCTACATACTACTGACCTCTGTACACTGCCCTACATACTACTGACCTCTGTACACAGCCCTACATCCTACTGACCTCTGTACACTGCTCTACATACTACTGACCTCTGTACACTGCCCTACATACTACTGACCTCTGTACACTGCTCTACATCCTACTGACCTCTGTACACTGCTCTACATCCTACTGACCTCTGTACACTGCTCTACATACTACTGACCTCTGTACACTGCCCTACATACTACTGACCTCTGTACACTGCCCTACATCCTACTGACCTCTGTACACTGCTCTACATACTACTGACCTCTGTACACTGCTCTACATACTACTGACCTCTGTACACTGCTCTACATCCTACTGACCTCTGTACACTGCCCTACATACTACTGACCTCTGTACACTGCTCTACATACTACTGACCTCTGTACACTGCTCTACATCCTACTGACCTCTGTACACTGCCCTACACACTACTGACCTCTGTACACTGCTCTACATACTACTGACCTCTGTACACTGCTCTACATACTACTGACCTCTGTACACTGCTCTACATACTACTGACCTCTGTACACTGCTCTACGTCCTACTGACCTCTGTACACTGCCCTACATACTACTGTCCTCTGTACACTGCTCTACATACTACTGACCTCTGTACACTGCTCTACATCCTACTGACCTCTGTACACTGCTCTACATACTACTGACCTCTGTACACTGCTCTACATACTACTGACCTCTGTACACTGCCCTACATCCTACTGACCTCTGTACACTGCTCTACATCCTACTGACCTCTGTACACTGCCCTACATCCTACTGACCTCTGTACACTGCCCTACATACTACTGACCTCTGTACACTGCCCTACATCCTACTGACCTCTGTACACTGCCCTACATACTACTGACCTCTGTACACTGCTCTACATACTACTGACCTCTGTACACTGCCCTACATACTACTGACCTCTGTACACTGCTCTACATCCTACTGACCTCTGTACACTGCTCTACATCCTACTGACCTCTGTACACTGCTCTACATACTACTGACCTCTGTACACTGCCCTACATACTACTGACCTCTGTACACTGCCCTACATCCTACTGACCTCTGTACACTGCTCTACATACTACTGACCTCTGTACACTGCTCTACATACTACTGACCTCTGTACACTGCCCTACATCCTACTGACCTCTGTACACTGCACTACATCCTACTGACCTCTGTACACTGCCCTACATACTACTGACCTCTGTACACTGCCCTACATACTACTGACCTCTGTACACTGCCCTACATCCTACTGACCTCTGTACACTGCCCTACATCCTACTGACCTCTGTACACTGCTCTACATACTACTGACCTCTGTACACTGCTCTACATACTACTGACCTCTGTACACTGCTCTACATCCTACTGACCTCTGTACACTGCTCTACATACTACTGACCTCTGTACACTGCCCTACATCCTACTGACCTCTGTACACAGCCCTACATCCTACTGACCTCTGTACACTGCTCTACATACTACTGACCTCTGTACACTGCCCTACATACTACTGACCTCTGTACACTGCTCTACAAACTACTGACCTCTGTACACTGCCCTACATCCTACTGACCTCTGTACACTGCTCTACATACTACTGACCTCTGTACACTGCCCTACATACTACTGACCTCTGTACACTGCTCTACATACTACTGACCTCTGTACACTGCTCTACATCCTACTGACCTCTGTACACTGCCCTACATACTACTGACCTCTGTACACTGCCCTACATACTACTGACCTCTGTACACTGCCCTACATACTACTGACCTCTGTACACTGCCCTACATACTACTGACCTCTGTACACAGCCCTACATCCTACTGACCTCTGTACACTGTTCTACATCCTACTGACCTCTGTACACTGCTCTACATACTACTGACCTCTGTACACTGCCCTACATACTACTGACCTCTGTACACAGCCCTACATCCTACTGACCTCTGTACACTGCTCTACATACTACTGACCTCTGTACACTGCCCTACATACTACTGACCTCTGTACACTGCTCTACATCCTACTGACCTCTGTACACTACTCTACATCCTACTGACCTCTGTACACTGCTCTACATCCTACTGACCTCTGTACACTGCTCTACATACTACTGACCTCTGTACACTGCCCTACATACTACTGACCTCTGTACACTGCCCTACATCCTACTGACCTCTGTACACTGCTCTACATACTACTGACCTCTGTACACTGCCCTACATACTACTGACCTCTGTACACTGCTCTACATACTACTGACCTCTGTACACTGCTCTACATCCTACTGACCTCTGTACACTGCCCTACACACTACTGACCTCTGTACACTGCTCTACATACTACTGACCTCTGTACACTGCTCTACATACTACTGACCTCTGTACACTGCTCTACATACTACTGACCTCTGTACACTGCTCTACGTCCTACTGACCTCTGTACACTGCCCTACATACTACTGACCTCTGTACACTGCTCTACATACTACTGACCTCTGTACACTGCTCTACATCCTACTGACCTCTGTACACTGCTCTACATACTACTGACCTCTGTACACTGCTCTACATACTACTGACCTCTGTACACTGCCCTACATCCTACTGACCTCTGTACACTGCTCTACATCCTACTGACCTCTGTACACTGCCCTACATCCTACTGACCTCTGTACACTGCCCTACATACTACTGACCTCTGTACACTGCCCTACATCCTACTGACCTCTGTACACTGCCCTACATACTACTGACCTCTGTACACTGCTCTACATACTACTGACCTCTGTACACTGCCCTACATACTACTGACCTCTGTACACTGCTCTACATCCTACTGACCTCTGTACACTGCTCTACATCCTACTGACCTCTGTACACTGCTCTACATACTACTGACCTCTGTACACTGCCCTACATACTACTGACCTCTGTACACTGCCCTACATCCTACTGACCTCTGTACACTGCTCTACATACTACTGACCTCTGTACACTGCTCTACATACTACTGACCTCTGTACACTGCTCTACATACTACTGACCTCTGTACACTGCACTACATCCTACTGACCTCTGTACACTGCCCTACATACTACTGACCTCTGTACACTGCCCTACATACTACTGACCTCTGTACACTGCCCTACATCCTACTGACCTCTGTACACTGCCCTACATCCTACTGACCTCTGTACACTGCTCTACATACTACTGACCTCTGTACACTGCTCTACATACTACTGACCTCTGTACACTGCTCTACATCCTACTGACCTCTGTACACTGCTCTACATACTACTGACCTCTGTACACTGCCCTACATCCTACTGACCTCTGTACACTGCCCTACATCCTACTGACCTCTGTACACTGCTCTACATACTACTGACCTCTGTACACTGCCCTACATACTACTGACCTCTGTACACTGCTCTACAAACTACTGACCTCTGTACACTGCCCTACATCCTACTGACCTCTGTACACTGCTCTACATACTACTGACCTCTGTACACTGCTCTACATCCTACTGACCTCTGTACACTGCCCTACATACTACTGACCTCTGTACACTGCCCTACATACTACTGACCTCTGTACACTGCCCTACATACTACTGACCTCTGTACACTGCCCTACATACTACTGACCTCTGTACACAGCCCTACATCCTACTGACCTCTGTACACTGTTCTACATCCTACTGACCTCTGTACACTGCTCTACATACTACTGACCTCTGTACACTGCCCTACATACTACTGACCTCTGTACACAGCCCTACATCCTACTGACCTCTGTACACTGCTCTACATACTACTGACCTCTGTACACTGCCCTACATACTACTGACCTCTGTACACTGCTCTACATCCTACTGACCTCTGTACACTGCTCTACATCCTACTGACCTCTGTACACTGCTCTACATACTACTGACCTCTGTACACTGCCCTACATACTACTGACCTCTGTACACTGCCCTACATCCTACTGACCTCTGTACACTGCTCTACATACTACTGACCTCTGTACACTGCTCTACATACTACTGACCTCTGTACACTGCTCTACATCCTACTGACCTCTGTACACTGCCCTACACACTACTGACCTCTGTACACTGCTCTACACACTACTGACCTCTGTACACTGCTCTACATACTACTGACCTCTGTACACTGCCCTACATACTACTGACCTCTGTACACTGCCCTACATCCTACTGACCTCTGTACACTGCTCTACATACTACTGACCTCTGTACACTGCCCTACATACTACTGACCTCTGTACACTGCCCTACATCCTACTGACCTCTGTACACTGCTCTACATACTACTGACCTCTGTACACTGCTCTACATACTACTGACCTCTGTACACTGCTCTACATCCTACTGACCTCTGTACACTGCCCTACACACTACTGACCTCTGTACACTGCTCTACACACTACTGACCTCTGTACACTGCTCTACATACTACTGACCTCTGTACACTGCCCTACATACTACTGACCTCTGTACACTGCCCTACATCCTACTGACCTCTGTACACTGCTCTACATACTACTGACCTCTGTACACTGCCCTACATACTACTGACCTCTGTACACTGCCCTACATACTACTGACCTCTGTACACTGCTCTACATCCTACTGACCTCTGTACACTGCTCTACATCCTACTGACCTCTGTACACTGCTCTACATACTACTGACCTCTGTACACTGCCCTACATACTACTGACCTCTGTACACAGCCCTACATCCTACTGACCTCTGTACACTGTTCTACATCCTACTGACCTCTGTACACTGCTCTACATACTACTGACCTCTGTACACTGCCCTACATACTACTGACCTCTGTACACAGCCCTACATCCTACTGACCTCTGTACACTGCTCTACATACTACTGACCTCTGTACACTGCCCTACATACTACTGACCTCTGTACACTGCTCTACATCCTACTGACCTCTGTACACTGCTCTACATCCTACTGACCTCTGTACACTGCTCTACATCCTACTGACCTCTGTACACTGCCCTACATCCTACTGACCTCTGTACACTGCCCTACATACTACTGACCTCTGTACACTGCCCTACATCCTACTGACCTCTGTACACTGCCCTACATACTACTGACCTCTGTACACTGCTCTACATACTACTGACCTCTGTACACTGCCCTACATACTACTGACCTCTGTACACTGCTCTACATCCTACTGACCTCTGTACACTGCTCTACATCCTACTGACCTCTGTACACTGCCCTACATACTACTGACCTCTGTACACTGCTCTACATACTACTGACCTCTGTACACTGCTCTACATACTACTGACCTCTGTACACTGCCCTACATCCTACTGACCTCTGTACACTGCTCTACATACTACTGACCTCTGTACACTGCTCTACATACTACTGACCTCTGTACACTGCTCTACATACTACTGACCTCTGTACACTGCCCTACATACTACTGACCTCTGTACACTGCTCTACATACTACTGACCTCTGTACACAGCCCTACATACTACTGACCTCTGTACACTGCCCTACATACTACTGACCTCTGTACACTGCTCTACATACTACTGACCTCTGTACACTGCTCTACATACTACTGACCTCTGTACACTGCTCTACATACTACTGACCTCTGTACACTGCTCTACATACTACTGACCTCTGTACACTGCACTACATCCTACTGACCTCTGTACACTGCACTACATCCTACTGACCTCTGTACACTGCCCTACATACTACTGACCTCTGTACACTGCCCTACATACTACTGACCTCTGTACACTGCCCTACATACTACTGACCTCTGTACACTGCTCTACATACTACTGACCTCTGTACACTGCTCTACATACTACTGACCTCTGTACACTGCCCTACATACTACTGACCTCTGTACACTGCTCTACATCCTACTGACCTCTGTACACTGCTCTACATCCTACTGACCTCTGTACACTGCCCTACATACTACTGACCTCTGTACACTGCTCTACATCCTACTGACCTCTGTACACTGCACTACATCCTACTGACCTCTGTACACTGCCCTACATACTACTGACCTCTGTACACTGCTCTACATACTACTGACCTCTGTACACTGCTCTACATACTACTGACCTCTGTACACTGCTCTACATCCTACTGACCTCTGTACACTGCTCTACATACTACTGACCTCTGTACACTGCCCTACATCCTACTGACCTCTGTACACAGCCCTACATCCTACTGACCTCTGTACACTGCTCTACATACTACTGACCTCTGTACACTGCCCTACATACTACTGACCTCTGTACACTGCTCTACAAACTACTGACCTCTGTACACTGCCCTACATCCTACTGACCTCTGTACACTGCTCTACATACTACTGACCTCTGTACACTGCCCTACATACTACTGACCTCTGTACACTGCCCTACATCCTACTGACCTCTGTACACTGCTCTACATACTACTGACCTCTGTACACTGCTCTACATACTACTGACCTCTGTACACTGCTCTACATCCTACTGACCTCTGTACACTGCCCTACATACTACTGACCTCTGTACACTGCTCTACATACTACTGACCTCTGTACACTGCTCTACATCCTACTGACCTCTGTACACTGCCCTACATACTACTGACCTCTGTACACTGCTCTACACACTACTGACCTCTGTACACTGCTCTACACACTACTGACCTCTGTACACTGCTCTACATACTACTGACCTCTGTACACTGCCCTACATACTACTGACCTCTGTACACTGCCCTACATACTACTGACCTCTGTACACTGCCCTACATACTACTGACCTCTGTACACTGCTCTACATTCTACTGACCTCTGTACACTGCTCTACATACTACTGACCTCTGTACACTGCCCTACATACTACTGACCTCTGTACACAGCCCTACATCCTACTGACCTCTGTACACAGCCCTACATCCTACTGACCTCTGTACACTGCTCTACATACTACTGACCTCTGTACACTGCCCTACATACTACTGACCTCTGTACACAGCCCTACATCCTACTGACCTCTGTACACTGCTCTACATACTACTGACCTCTGTACACTGCCCTACATACTACTGACCTCTGTACACTGCTCTACATCCTACTGACCTCTGTACACTGCTCTACATCCTACTGACCTCTGTACACTGCTCTACATCCTACTGACCTCTGTACACTGCCCTACATCCTACTGACCTCTGTACACTGCCCTACATACTACTGACCTCTGTACACTGCCCTACATCCTACTGACCTCTGTACACTGCCCTACATACTACTGACCTCTGTACACTGCCCTACATACTACTGACCTCTGTACACTGCTCTACATCCTACTGACCTCTGTACACTGCTCTACATCCTACTGACCTCTGTACACTGCTCTACATCCTACTGACCTCTGTACACTGCTCTACATACTACTGACCTCTGTACACTGCCCTACATACTACTGACCTCTGTACACTGCCCTACATCCTACTGACCTCTGTACACTGCTCTACATACTACTGACCTCTGTACACTGCTCTACATACTACTGACCTCTGTACACTGCTCTACATACTACTGACCTCTGTACACTGCACTACATCCTACTGACCTCTGTACACTGCCCTACATACTACTGACCTCTGTACACTGCCCTACATACTACTGACCTCTGTACACTGCCCTACATCCTACTGACCTCTGTACACTGCCCTACATCCTACTGACCTCTGTACACTGCTCTACATACTACTGACCTCTGTACACTGCCCTACATACTACTGACCTCTGTACACTGCCCTACATACTACTGACCTCTGTACACTGCCCTACATCCTACTGACCTCTGTACACTGCCCTACATCCTACTGACCTCTGTACACTGCTCTACATACTACTGACCTCTGTACACTGCTCTACATACTACTGACCTCTGTACACTGCTCTACATACTACTGACCTCTGTACACTGCCCTACATCCTACTGACCTCTGTACACTGCTCTACATCCTACTGACCTCTGTACACTGCCCTACATCCTACTGACCTCTGTACACTGCCCTACATACTACTGACCTCTGTACACTGCCCTACATCCTACTGACCTCTGTACACTGCCCTACATACTACTGACCTCTGTACACAGCCCTACATCCTACTGACCTCTGTACACTGCTCTACATACTACTGACCTCTGTACACTGCCCTACATACTACTGACCTCTGTACACTGCTCTACAAACTACTGACCTCTGTACACTGCCCTACATCCTACTGACCTCTGTACACTGCTCTACATACTACTGACCTCTGTACACTGCCCTACATACTACTGACCTCTGTACACTGCTCTACATACTACTGACCTCTGTACACTGCTCTACATCCTACTGACCTCTGTACACTGCCCTACATACTACTGACCTCTGTACACTGCTCTACATCCTACTGACCTCTGTACACTGCCTCTACATACTACTGACCTCTGTACACTGCTCTACATCCTACTGACCTCTGTACACTGCCCTACATACTACTGACCTCTGTACACTGCCCTACATACTACTGACCTCTGTACACTGCCCTACATACTACTGACCTCTGTACACTGCCCTACATACTACTGACCTCTGTACACAGCCCTACATCCTACTGACCTCTGTACACTGTTCTACATCCTACTGACCTCTGTACACTGCTCTACATACTACTGACCTCTGTACACTGCCCTACATACTACTGACCTCTGTACACAGCCCTACATCCTACTGACCTCTGTACACTGCTCTACATACTACTGACCTCTGTACACTGCCCTACATACTACTGACCTCTGTACACTGCTCTACATCCTACTGACCTCTGTACACTGCTCTACATCCTACTGACCTCTGTACACTGCCCTACATACTACTGACCTCTGTACACTGCCCTACATCCTACTGACCTCTGTACACTGCTCTACATACTACTGACCTCTGTACACTGCTCTACATACTACTGACCTCTGTACACTGCTCTACATCCTACTGACCTCTGTACACTGCCCTACATACTACTGACCTCTGTACACTGCTCTACATACTACTGACCTCTGTACACTGCTCTACATCCTACTGACCTCTGTACACTGCCCTACACACTACTGACCTCTGTACACTGCTCTACATACTACTGACCTCTGTACACTGCTCTACATACTACTGACCTCTGTACACTGCTCTACATACTACTGACCTCTGTACACTGCTCTACGTCCTACTGACCTCTGTACACTGCTCTACGTCCTACTGACCTCTGTACACTGCCCTACATACTACTGACCTCTGTACACTGCTCTACATACTACTGACCTCTGTACACTGCTCTACATCCTACTGACCTCTGTACACTGCTCTACATACTACTGACCTCTGTACACTGCTCTACATCCTACTGACCTCTGTACACTGCTCTACATCCTACTGACCTCTGTACACTGCCCTACATCCTACTGACCTCTGTACACTGCCCTACATACTACTGACCTCTGTACACTGCCCTACATCCTACTGACCTCTGTACACTGCCCTACATACTACTGACCTCTGTACACTGCTCTACATACTACTGACCTCTGTACACTGCCCTACATACTACTGACCTCTGTACACTGCTCTACATCCTACTGACCTCTGTACACTGCTCTACATCCTACTGACCTCTGTACACTGCTCTACATACTACTGACCTCTGTACACTGCCCTACATACTACTGACCTCTGTACACTGCCCTACATCCTACTGACCTCTGTACACTGCTCTACATACTACTGACCTCTGTACACTGCTCTACATACTACTGACCTCTGTACACTGCTCTACATACTACTGACCTCTGTACACTGCACTACATCCTACTGACCTCTGTACACTGCCCTACATACTACTGACCTCTGTACACTGCCCTACATACTACTGACCTCTGTACACTGCCCTACATCCTACTGACCTCTGTACACTGCCCTACATCCTACTGACCTCTGTACACTGCTCTACATACTACTGACCTCTGTACACTGCTCTACATACTACTGACCTCTGTACACTGCTCTACATCCTACTGACCTCTGTACACTGCTCTACATACTACTGACCTCTGTACACTGCCCTACATCCTACTGACCTCTGTACACTGCCCTACATCCTACTGACCTCTGTACACTGCTCTACATACTACTGACCTCTGTACACTGCTCTACATACTACTGACCTCTGTACACTGCTCTACATCCTACTGACCTCTGTACACTGCTCTACATACTACTGACCTCTGTACACTGCCCTACATCCTACTGACCTCTGTACACAGCCCTACATCCTACTGACCTCTGTACACTGCTCTACATACTACTGACCTCTGTACACTGCCCTACATACTACTGACCTCTGTACACTGCTCTACAAACTACTGACCTCTGTACACTGCCCTACATCCTACTGACCTCTGTACACTGCTCTACATACTACTGACCTCTGTACACTGCCCTACAAACTACTGACCTCTGTACACTGCTCTACATACTACTGACCTCTGTACACTGCCCTACATACTACTGACCTCTGTACACTGCTCTACATCCTACTGACCTCTGTACACTGCTCTACATACTACTGACCTCTGTACACTGCTCTACATCCTACTGACCTCTGTACACTGCCCTACATACTACTGACCTCTGTACACTGCCCTACATACTACTGACCTCTGTACACTGCCCTACATACTACTGACCTCTGTACACTGCCCTACATACTACTGACCTCTGTACACAGCCCTACATCCTACTGACCTCTGTACACTGTTCTACATCCTACTGACCTCTGTACACTGCTCTACATACTACTGACCTCTGTACACTGCCCTACATACTACTGACCTCTGTACACAGCCCTACATCCTACTGACCTCTGTACACTGCTCTACATACTACTGACCTCTGTACACTGCCCTACATACTACTGACCTCTGTACACTGCTCTACATCCTACTGACCTCTGTACACTGCTCTACATCCTACTGACCTCTGTACACTGCTCTACATACTACTGACCTCTGTACACTGCCCTACATACTACTGACCTCTGTACACTGCCCTACATCCTACTGACCTCTGTACACTGCTCTACATACTACTGACCTCTGTACACTGCTCTACATACTACTGACCTCTGTACACTGCTCTACATCCTACTGACCTCTGTACACTGCCCTACATACTACTGACCTCTGTACACTGCTCTACATACTACTGACCTCTGTACACTGCTCTACATCCTACTGACCTCTGTACACTGCCCTACACACTACTGACCTCTGTACACTGCTCTACACACTACTGACCTCTGTACACTGCTCTACATACTACTGACCTCTGTACACTGCCCTACATACTACTGACCTCTGTACACTGCCCTACATCCTACTGACCTCTGTACACTGCTCTACTTACTACTGACCTCTGTACACTGCCCTACATACTACTGACCTCTGTACACTGCCCTACATACTACTGACCTCTGTACACTGCTCTACATACTACTGACCTCTGTACACTGCCCTACATACTACTGACCTCTGTACACTGCTCTACATCCTACTGACCTCTGTACACTGCCCTACATACTACTGACCTCTGTACACTGCCCTACATACTACTGACCTCTGTACACTGCTCTACTCCTACTGACCTCTGTACACTGCCCTACATACTACTGACCTCTGTACACTGCCCTACATACTACTGACCTCTGTACACTGCCCTACATACTACTGACCTCTGTACACTGCTCTACATACTACTGACCTCTGTACACTGCTCTACATCCTACTGACCTCTGTACACTGCCCTACATACTACTGACCTCTGTACACTGCCCTACATACTACTGACCTCTGTACACTGCCCTACATACTACTGACCTCTGTACACTGCTCTACATACTACTGACCTCTGTACACTGCTCTACATACTACTGACCTCTGTACACTGCTCTACATACTACTGACCTCTGTACACTGCCCTACATCCTACTGACCTCTGTACACTGCCCTACATACTACTGACCTCTGTACACTGCTCTACATACTACTGACCTCTGTACACTGCTCTACATACTACTGACCTCTGTACACTGCCCTACATACTACTGACCTCTGTACACTGCTCTACATACTACTGACCTCTGTACACTGCCCTACATACTACTGACCTCTGTACACTGCTCTACATCCTACTGACCTCTGTACACTGCTCTACATACTACTGACCTCTGTACACTGCTCTACATACTACTGACCTCTGTACACTGCTCTACATACTACTGACCTCTGTACACTGCTCTACATACTACTGACCTCTGTACACTGCCCTACATACTACTGACCTCTGTACACTGCTCTACATACTACTGACCTCTGTACACTGCTCTACATACTACTGACCTCTGTACACTGCTCTACATACTACTGACCTCTGTACACTGCTCTACATACTACTGACCTCTGTACACTGCTCTACATACTACTGACCTCTGTACACTGCCCTACATCCTACTGACCTCTGTACACTGCTCTACATACTACTGACCTCTGTACACTGCCCTACATACTACTGAC
>JBBDGP010002400.1:25000-64388 GCA_037952835.1 Lithobates septentrionalis | reverse complement strand
GGGGCGGGGGTGCGATTTTGGTCATTTTGGACCATTTTCGGGATAGAAGTGGCGGGGGTGCGATTTTTGTCATTTTCAACCAATTTCGGGATAAAAGGGGCGGGGGTGCGATTTTTGTCATTTTCGACCAATTTCGGGATAAAAGGGGCGGGGGTGCGATTTTTGTCATTTCGACCAATTTCGGGATAAAAGGGCCGGGGGTGCGATTTTTGTCATTTTCGACCAATTTCGGGATAAAAGGGCCGGGGGTGCGATTTTTGGTCATTTTGGACCTTTTTCGGGTTAAAAGGGCCGGGGGTGCGATTTTTGTCATTTTCGACCAATTTCAGGATAAAAGGGCCGGGGGTGCGATTTTGTCATTTTCGACCAATTTCGGGATAAAAGGGCCGGGGGTGCGATTTTTGTCATTTTCGACCAATTTCGGGTTAAAAGGGCCGGGGGTGCGATTTTTGGTCATTTTGGACCATTTTCGGGATAAAAGGGCCGGGGGTGCGATTTTTGTCATTTTCAACCATTTTCAGGATAAAAGGGCCGGGGGTGCGATTTTTGGTCATTTTCGACCAATTTCGGGATAAAAGGGCCGGGGGTGCGATTTTTGGTCATTTTGGACCATTTTCGGGATAAAAGGGCCGGGGGTGCGATTTTTGGTCATTTTGGACCGTTTTCGGGATAAAAGGGCCGGGGGTGCGATTTTTGTCATTTTGGACCATTTTCGGGTTAAAAGGGCCGGGGGTGCGATTTTTGTCATTTTCGACCATTTTCGGGTTAAAAGGGCCGGGGGTGCGATTTTTGTCATTTTGGACCATTTTCGGGTTAAAGGGGCCGGGGGTGCGATTTTGGTCATTTTGGACCGTTTTCGGGATAAAAGGGCCGGGGGTGCGATTTTTGGTCATTTTGGATCATTTTCGGGATAAAAGGGCCGGGGGTGCGATTTTTGTCATTTTGGACCATTTTCGGGTTAAAGGGGCCGGGGGTGCGATTTTTGTTATTTTCGACCAATTTCGGGTTAAAAGGGCCGGGGTGCGATTTTTGTCATTTTCGACAATTTTCGGGATAAAAGGGCCGGGGGTGCGATTTTTGTCATTTTGGACCATTTTCGGGTTAAAAGGGCCGGGGGTGCGATTTTGTCATTTTGGACCATTTTCGGGTTAAAGGGCCGGGGGTGCGATTTTTGTCATTTTCGACCAATTTCGGGATAAAAGGGCCGGGGGTGCGATTTTTGGTCATTTTGGATCATTTTCGGGATAAAAGGGCCGGGGGTGCGATTTTTGGTCATTTGGATCATTTTCGGGATAAAAGGGCCGGGGGTGCGATTTTTGTCATTTTGGACCATTTTCGGGTTAAAGGGGCCGGGGGTGCGATTTTTGTTATTTTCGACCGCTTTCGGGTTAAAAGGGCCGGGGGTGCGATTTTTCATCATTTTGGACCATTTTTGGGATAAAAGGGCCGGGGGTGCGATTTTTGGTAATTTTGGACCATTTTCGGGATAAAAGGGCCGGGGGTGCGATTTTGGTCATTTTGGACCGTTTTCGGGTTAAAAGGGCCGGGGGTGCGATTTTTGTCATTTTGGACCATTTTCGGGTTAAAGGGGCCGGGGGTGCGATTTTTGGTCATTTTGGACCGTTTTCGGGTTAAAAGGGCCGGGGGTGCGATTTTGTCATTTTCGACCATTTTCGGGTTAAAAGGGCCGGGGGTGCGATTTTTGGTCATTTTGGACCATTTTCGGGTTAAAAGGGCCGGGGGTGCGATTTTTGGTCATTTTGGACCATTTTCGGGATAAAAGGGCCGGGGGTGCGATTTTTGGTCATTTTGGACCATTTTCGGGATAAAAGGGCCGGGGGTGCGATTTTTGGTCATTTTGGACCATTTTCGGGTTAAAAGGGCCGGGGGTGCGATTTTGGTCATTTTGGACCGTTTTCGGGTTAAAAGGGCGGGGGTGCGATTTTTGTCATTTTGGACCATTTTCGGGTTAAAAGGGCCGGGGGTGCGATTTTTGGTCATTTTGGACCATTTTCGGGTTAAAAGGGCCGGGGGTGCGATTTTTGGTCATTTTGGACCATTTTCGGGATAAAAGGGCCGGGGGTGCGATTTTTGGTCATTTTGGACCATTTTCGGGATAAAAGGGGCGGGGGTGCGATTTTTGTCATTTTCAACCATTTTCGGGTTAAAAGGGCCGGGGGTGCGATTTTTGTCATTTTGGACCATTTTCGGGTTAAAAGGGCCGGGGGTGCGATTTTTGGTCATTTTCAACCATTTTCAGGATAAAAGGGCCGGGGGTGCGGTTTTTGTCATTTTCAACCATTTTCAGGATAAAAGGGCCGGGGGTGCGATTTTTGTCATTTTCGACCAATTTCGGGATAAAAGGGCCGGGGGTGCGATTTTGGTCTTTTTGGACCGTTTTCGGGATAAAAGGGCCGGGGGTGCAATTTTTGTCATTTTCGACCAATTTCGGAATAAAAGGGCCGGGGGTGCGATTTTTGTCATTTTCGACCAATTTCGGAATAAAAGGGCCGGGGTGCGATTTTTGTCATTTTCGACCAATTTCGGGATAAAAGGGCCGGGGGTGCGATTTTTGGTCATTTTGGACCTTTTTCGGGTTAAAAGGGCCGGGGGTGCGGTTTTTGTCATTTTCGACCAATTTCGGGATAAAAGGGCCGGGGGTGCGATTTTTGTCATTTTCGACCAATTTCGGAATAAAAGGGCCGGGGGTGCGATTTTTGTCATTTTCGACCAATTTCGGGATAAAAGGGCCGGGGGTGCGATTTTTGTCATTTTCGACCAATTTCGGGATAAAAGGGCCGGGGGTGCGATTTTTGTCATTTTCGACCAATTTCGGAATAAAAGGGCCGGGGGTGCGATTTTTGTCATTTTCGACCAATTTCGGGATAAAAGGGCCGGGGGTGCGATTTTTGGTCATTTTGGACCTTTTTCGGGTTAAAAGGGCCGGGGGTGCGGTTTTTGTCATTTTCGACCAATTTCGGGATAAAAGGGCCGGGGGTGCGATTTTTGTCATTTTCGACCAATTTCGGGATAAAAGGGCCGGGGGTGCGATTTTTGGTCTTTTTGGACCGTTTTCGGGATAAAAGGGCCGGGGGTGCGATTTTTGGTCTTTTTGGACCGTTTTCGGGATAAAAGGGCCGGGGGTGCGATTTTTGTCATTTTCGACCAATTTCAGGATAAAAGGGCCGGGGGTGCGATTTTTGTTATTTTCGACCGCTTTCGGGTTAAAAGGGCCGGGGGTGCGATTTTTCGTTATTTTGGACCATTTTTCGGGATAAAAGGGCCGGGGGTGCGATTTTTGTTATTTTCGACCGCTTTCGGGTTAAAAGGGCCGGGGGTGCGATTTTTCGTTATTTTGGACCATTTTCGGGATAAAAGGGCCGGGGGTGCGATTTTTGGTCATTTTCGACCATTTTCGGATAAAAGGGCCGGGGGTGCGATTTTTGTTATTTTCGACCGCTTTCGGGTTAAAAGGGCCGGGGGTGCGATTTTCGTCATTTTGGACCATTTTTGGGATAAAAGGGCCGGGGGTGCGATTTTTGGTCATTTTGGACCATTTTCGGGATAAAAGGGCCGGGGGTGCGATTTTTGGTCATTTTGGACCAATTTCGGGATAAAAGGGGCCGGGGGTGCGATTTTTGGTCATTTTGGACCATTTTCGGGATAAAAGGGCCGGGGGTGCGATTTTTGTCATTTTGGACCATTTTCGGGTTAAAGGGGACGGGGGTGCGATTTTTATTCATTTTGGACCATTTTCGGGTTAAAGAGCCGGGGGTGCGATTTTATTCATTTTGGATCATTTTCGGGTTAAAAGGGCCGGGGGTGCGATTTTCGTCATTTTGGACCATTTTTGGGATAAAAGGGCCGGGGGTGCGATTTTTGGTCATTTTGGACCATTTTCAGGATAAAAGGGCCGGGGGTGCGATTTTGTCATTTTGGACCATTTTCGGGTTAAAGGGGACGGGGGTGCGATTTTTATTCATTTTGGACCATTTTCGGGTTAAAAGAGCCGGGGGTGCGATTTTTATTCATTTTGGATCATTTTCGGGTTAAAAGGGCCGGGGGTGCGATTTTTCGTCATTTTGGACCATTTTTGGGATAAAAGGGCCGGGGGTGCGATTTTTGGTCATTTTGGACCATTTTCGGGATAAAAGGGCCGGGGGTGCGATTTTTGGTCATTTTGGACCATTTTCGGGATAAAAGGGCCGGGGGTGCGATTTTTGGTCATTTTGGACCGTTTTCGGGTTAAAAGGGCCGGGGGTGCGATTTTTGTCATTTTGACCATTTTCGGGATAAAAGGGCCGGGGGTGCGATTTTTCGTCATTTTGGACCATTTTCGAGATAAAAGGGCCGGGGGTGCGATTTTTGTCATTTTCGACCAATTTCGGGTTAAAAGGGCCGGGGGTGCGATTTTTGTCATTTTCGACCAATTTCGGGTTAAAAGGGCCGGGGGTGCGATTTTTGTCATTTTCGACCAATTTCGGGTTAAAAGGGCCGGGGGTGCGATTTTTCGTCATTTTGGACCATTTTCGAGATAAAAGGGCCGGGGGTGCGATTTTTGTCATTTTCGACCAATTTCGGGTTAAAAGGCCGGGGGTGCGATTTTTGTCATTTTCGACCAATTTCGGGTTAAAAGGGCCGGGGGTGCGATTTTTGGTTATTTTCGACCGCTTTCGGGTTGAAAGGGCCGGGGGTGCGATTTTTCGTCATTTTGGACCATTTTCGGGATAAAAGGGCCGGGGGTGCGATTTTTCGTCATTTTGGACCATTTTTGGGATAAAAGGGCCGGGGGTGCGATTTTTGTCATTTTGGACCATTTTCGGGATAAAAGGGCCGGGGGTGCGATTTTTGTTCATTTTGGATCATTTTCGGGATAAAAGGGCCGGGGGTGCGATTTTTGTCATTTTCAACCATTTTCAGGATAAAAGGGCCGGGGGTGCGATTTTTGTCATTTTCGACCAATTTCGGGTTCAAAGGGCCGGGGTGCGATTTTGGTCATTTTGGACCATTTTCGGGATAAAAGGGCCGGGGGTGCGATTTTTGTCATTTTCGACCATTTTCGGGTTCAAAGGGCCGGGGGTGCGATTTTGGTCATTTTGGACCATTTTCGGGATAAAAGGGCCGGGGTGCGATTTTTGTCATTTTCGACCATTTTCGGGTTCAAAGGGCCGGGGGTGCGATTTTTGTCATTTTCGACCATTTTTGGGATAAAAGGGCCGGGGGTGCGATTTTTGTCATTTTCGACCATTTTTGGGATAAAAGGGCCGGGGGTGCGATTTTTGTCATTTTCGACCAATTTCGGGTTAAAAGGGGCGGGGGTGCGATTTTTGTCATTTTGGACCATTTTCGGATCAAAGGGCCGCGGGTGCGATTTTGGTCATTTTGGACCATTTTCGGGTTAAAAGGGCCGGGGTGCGATTTTTGTCATTTTCGACCATTTTCAAGATAAAAGGGCCGGGGTGCGATTTTTCATCATTTTGAACCGTTTTCGGGATAAAAGGGCCGGGGGTGCGATTTTTGGTCATTTTGGACCTTTTTCGGGTTAAAAGGGCCGGGGGTGCGATTTTTGTCATTTTCGACCATTTTTGGGATAAAAGGGCCGGGGGTGCGATTTTGTCATTTTCGACCATTTTCGGGTTAAAAGGGCCGGGGTGCGATTTTTGTTATTTTCGACCGCTTTCGGGTTAAAAGGGCCGGGGTGCGATTTTTGTTATTTTCGACCGCTTTCGGGTTAAAAGGGCCGGGGGGTGCGATTTTCGTCATTTTGGACCATTTCCGGGATAAAAGGGCCGGGGGTGCGATTTTTGTTATTTTCGACCGCTTTCGGGTTAAAAGGGCCGGGGGTGCGATTTTTGGTCATTTTTGGACCATTTCCGGGATAAAAGGACCGGGGGTGCGATTTTTGTCATTTTCGACTGATTTCGGGTTAAAAGGGCCGGGGGTGCGATTTTTGGTCATTTTGGACCATTTTCGGGATAAAAGGGCCGGGGGTGCGATTTTTGGTCATTTTGGACCATTTTCGGGTTAAAAGGGCCGGGGGTGCGATTTTTGTTATTTTCGACCGCTTTCGGGTTAAAAGGGCCGGGGGTGCGATTTTTGTTATTTTCGACCGCTTTCGGGTTAAAAGGGCCGGGGGGTGCGATTTTTCGTCATTTTGGACCATTTCCGGGATAAAAGGGCCGGGGGTGCGATTTTTGTTATTTTCGACCGCTTTCGGGTTAAAAGGGCCGGGGGTGCGATTTTTGGTCATTTTGGACCATTTCGGGATAAAAGGACCGGGGGTGCGATTTTTGTCATTTTCGACTGATTTCGGGTTAAAAGGGCCGGGGGTGCGATTTTTGGTCATTTTGGACCATTTTCGGGATAAAAGGGCCGGGGGTGCGATTTTTGGTCATTTTGGACCATTTTCGGGTTAAAAGGGCCGGGGGTGCGATTTTTGTCATTTTCGACCATTTTCGGGTTAAAAGGGCCGGGGGTGCGATTTTTCGTCATTTTGGACCATTTTTGGGTTAAAGGGGACGGGGGTGCGATTTTTGGTCATTTTGGACCAATTTCGGGATAAAAGGGCCGGGGGTGCGATTTTTGGTCATTTTGGACCATTTTCGGGTTAAAAGGGCCGGGGGTGCGATTTTTGGTAATTTTGGACCATTTTCGGGTTAAAAGGGCCGGGGGTGCGATTTTGTTATTTCGACCTCTTTCGGGTTAAAAGGGCCGGGGGTGCGATTTTTTAAATTTTCGACCAATTTCGGGTTAAAAGGGCCGGGGGTGCGATTTTTGTCATTTTCGACCATTTCCGGGTTAAAAGGGCCGGGGGTGCGATTTTTCGTCATTTTGGACCATTTTTGGGATAAAAGGGCCGGGGGTGCGATTTTTGGTCATTTTGGACCATTTTCGGGTTAAAGGGGACGGGGGTGCGATTTTTGGTCATTTTGGACCAATTTCGGATAAAAGGGCCGGGGGTGCGATTTTAGTCATTTTCAACCATTTTCGGGTTAAAAAGGCCGGGGTGCGATTTTTGGTCAATTTGGACCAATTTCGGGTAAAAAGGGCCGGGGGTGCGATTTTGGTCATTTTTGGCCAATTTCCGGTTAAAAGGGCCGGGGGTGCGATTTTTGGTAATTTTCGACCAATTTCGGGTTAAAAGGGCCGGGGTTGCGATTTTTGGTCATTTTGGACCATTTTCGGGATAAAAGGGCCGGGGGTGCGATTTTTGGTCATTTTGGACCATTTTCGGGATAAAAGGGCCGGGGGTGCGATTTTGGTCATTTTGGACCAATTTCGGGATAAAAGGGCCGGGGGTGCGATTTTAGTCATTTTCAACCATTTTCGGGTTAAAAAGGCCGGGGGTGCGATTTTTGGTCAATTTGGACCAATTTCGGGTAAAAAGGGCCGGGGGTGCGATTTGGTCATTTTTTGGCCAATTTCCGGTTAAAAGGGCCGGGGGTGCGATTTTTGTCATTTTCGACCAATTTCGGGTTAAAAGGGCCGGGGTTGCGATTTTTGGTCATTTTGGACCATTTTCGGGATAAAAGGGCCGGGGGTGCGATTTTTGGTCATTTTGGACCATTTTCGGGATAAAAGGGCCGGGGGTGCGATTTTTGGTCATTTTGGACCATTTTCGGGATAAAAGGGCCGGGGGTGCGATTTTGGTCATTTTTGACCGCTTTCCGGGTTAAAAGGGCCGGGGGTGTGATTTTGGTCATTTTTGACCGCTTTCGGGTTAAAAGGGCCGGGGGTGCGATTTTTCGTCATTTTGGACCATTTTTGGGTTAAAGGGGACGGGGGTGCGATTTTTGGTCATTTTGGACCAATTTCGGGATAAAAGGGCCGGGGGTGCGATTTTTGGTCATTTTGGACCATTTTCGGGTTAAAAGGGCCGGGGGTGCGATTTTTGGTAATTTTGGACCATTTTCGGGTTAAAAGGGCCGGGGGTGCGATTTTTGTTATTTTCGACCTCTTTCGGGTTAAAAGGGCCGGGGGTGCGATTTTTTAAATTTTCGACCAATTTCGGGTTAAAAGGGCCGGGGGTGCGATTTTTGTCATTTTCGACCATTTTCGGGTTAAAAGGGCCGGGGGTGCGATTTTTCGTCATTTTGGACCATTTTTGGGATAAAAGGGCCGGGGGTGCGATTTTTGGTCATTTTGGACCATTTTCGGGTTAAAGGGGACGGGGGTGCGATTTTTGGTCATTTTGGACCAATTTCGGGATAAAAGGGCCGGGGGTGCGATTTTAGTCATTTTCAACCATTTTCGGGTTAAAAAGGCCGGGGGTGCGATTTTTGGTCAATTTGGACCAATTTCGGGTAAAAAGGGCCGGGGGTGCGATTTTGGTCATTTTTGGCCAATTTCCGGTTAAAAGGGCCGGGGGTGCGATTTTTGGTAATTTTCGACCAATTTCGGGTTAAAAGGGCCGGGGTTGCGATTTTTGGTCATTTTGGACCATTTTCGGGATAAAAGGGCCGGGGGTGCGATTTTTGGTCATTTTGGACCATTTTCGGGATAAAAGGGCCGGGGGTGCGATTTTTGGTCATTTTGGACCAATTTCGGGATAAAAGGGCCGGGGGTGCGATTTTAGTCATTTTCAACCATTTTCGGGTTAAAAAGGCCGGGGGTGCGATTTTTGGTCAATTTGGACCAATTTCGGGTAAAAAGGGCCGGGGGTGCGATTTTGGTCATTTTTGGCCAATTTCCGGTTAAAAGGGCCGGGGGTGCGATTTTTGTCATTTTCGACCAATTTCGGGTTAAAAGGGCCGGGGTTGCGATTTTTGGTCATTTTGGACCATTTTCGGGATAAAAGGGCCGGGGGTGCGATTTTTGGTCATTTTGGACCATTTTCGGGATAAAAGGGCCGGGGGTGCGATTTTTGGTCATTTTGGACCATTTTCGGGATAAAAGGGCCGGGGGTGCGATTTTGGTCATTTTTGACCGCTTTCGGGTTAAAAAGGCTGGGGGTGCGATTTTTGGTCATTTTCGACCATTTTTGGGATAAAAGGGCCGGGGGTGCGATTTTAGTCATTTTCAACCATTTTTGGGTTAAAAAGGCCGGGGGTGCGATTTTTGGTCAATTTGGACCAATTTCGGGTAAAAAGGGCCGGGGGTGCGATTTTTGTCATTTTCGACCAATTTCGGGTTAAAAGGGCCAGGGGTGCGATTTTGGTCATTTTGGACCATTTCCGGGATAAAAGGGCCGGGGGTGCAAATAGAATAAATTTGAATACATAAGAAATGAATAGAATAGGAATAAAAAGAATAAAATAGACTATAATCGAATAGAAAAGAAAACAATAAAAAAATACAATAGAATAGAATCGAAAGAATATAACCATTTCCCAAAATCCAAATATAATCAATTTGAATTTGAATAGAATAGAAAAGAATAGATTAGAATAGAAAATTACAGAATAATATAGAAAAAAACAACAGAATAGAATAGATTAGGATGGAAAGAATATAACCATCTTCCGAAATTTGAAATTTGAATACAATAAATTTGAATTTGAATGAATAGAATAGAAAATAAAATAATAGAATAGAATAAACATATAGAAAAAGAATATGATTAAAAAAAACAATAGAATGTAACCATTTCCCAAGAGAATCAATTTGAATTTGAATAGAACAGAAAAGAATAGATTAGAATAGGAAGATTGTTATATTCTTTCTATTCTATTGTTGTTGTTTTTTATTATATTCTTTTCTAGTATTTTATTTTCTATTCTATTCTTATCTTTTCTATTCCAATTCAAATTTATTCTATTCGAAATTCTAATTTTGGAAGATGGTTATATTTATTCTATTCTAGTCTGTTGTTTTTTTTCTATAGTATTGTGTTATTTTCTATTCTATTCTATTCAAATTTTAATTGATTCTATTTGAATTTTGGAAAATGGTTATATTATTTCTATTCTATTGTTTTTTTTTTTAATTCTATTCTTTTCTATTCTAGTCGAATTTCAGAAGATGGTTATAATCTTTCTATTTAATTCTATTCTTTTGTTTTCTATCTTATTTTGTGCTGTTATACTCTATTATATCCTATGCATTTATGCTCTGTTATATTCTTTTCTATTTTATTCAATTTTTTGCCATTCTATTTCTTTATTTTCTATTCTATTTTATTCTCTTTGGAAATTGGAAAACAATTCAAATTCGAAAACTTTACGGATCGATATGAATTCGAAAATTCAAATTGATTCGAAGACGAATAAACAAATTCTGAGAAAACGAATTAAACAAATTTTCGTAAATAACGAATCCAAACCAAAAAAAATAAAAAATAAAACATGTCTACTCATCACCAGTTATCGGTTTTGTCCAGGAAATCTGACTCATTTCTTGCAAAATGTTCCAAAACAGCCACCGATGTCTCCACGCGTTTCGTCTTTTTGTTCGGTTCTTCAAAAGTTTTGGGATTCACTTTGCTGCAAGGCGTTCTCATTTCCAAGTCTTTGTGGATAATGGCAGCAACTCTCTCACGCGATCTTCCTAGATATGTAGCAATATTTTTGGCTATTTGGCGGTCCTCCATGACTTTTGGCTGATATTTGGCGGTCCTCCATGACTTTTGGCTGATATTTGGCGGTCCTCCATGACTTTTGGCTGATATTTGGTGGTCCTCCATGACTTTTGGCTGATATTTGACGGTCCTTCATGACTTTTGACTGATATTTGGTGGTCCTCCATGACTTTTAGCTGATATTTGACGGTCCTTAATGACTTTTGGCTGATATTTGGAGGTCCTCCATGACTTTTGGCTGATATTTGGCGGTCCTCCATGACTTTTGGCTGATATTTGACGGTCCTTCATGACTTTTGACTGATATTTGGTGGTCCTCCATGACTTTTAGCTGATATTTGACGGTCCTTAATGACTTTTGGCTGATATTTGGAGGTCCTCCATGACTTTTGGCTGATATTTGACGGTCCTTCATGACTTTTGACTGATATTTGGTGGTCCTCCATGACTTTTGGGTGATATTTGGTGGTCCTCCATGACTTTTGGGTGATATTTGGTGGTCCTCCATGACTTTTGGCTGATATTTGGTGGTCCTCCATGACTTTTGGGTGATATTTGGTGGTCCTCCATGACTTTTGGCTGATATTTGGAGGTCCTCCATGACTTTTGGCTGATATTTGGTGGTCCTCCATGACTTTTGGGTGATATTTGGTGGTCCTCCATGACTTTTGGCTGATATTTGGAGGTCCTCCATGACTTTTGGCTGATATTTGGTGGTCCTCCATGACTTTTGGCTGATATTTGGTGGTCCTCCATGACTTTTGGGTGATATTTGGTGGTCCTCCATGACTTTTGGCTGATATTTGACGGTCCTCCATGACTTTTGGCTGATATTTGACGGTCCTTCATGACTTTTGGGTGATATTTGGTGGTCCTCCATGACTTTTGGGTGATATTTGGTGGTCCTCCATGACTTTTGGCTGATATTTGGAGGTCCTCCATGACCTTTGGCTGATATTTGACGGTCCTTCATGACTTTTGACTGATATTTGGCGGTCCTCCATGACTTTTGGCTGATATTTGGAGGTCCTCCATGACTTTTGGCTGATATTTGACGGTCCTTCATGACTTTTGACTGATATTTGGTGGTCCTCCATGACTTTTAGCTGATATTTGACGGTCCTTAATGACTTTTGGCTGATATTTGGAGGTCCTCCATGACTTTTGGCTGATATTTGACGGTCCTTCATGACTTTTGACTGATATTTGGTGGTCCTCCATGACTTTTGGGTGATATTTGGTGGTCCTCCATGACTTTTGGGTGATATTTGGTGGTCCTCCATGACTTTTGGCTGATATTTGGAGGTCCTCCATGACTTTTGGCTGATATTTGGAGGTCCTCCATGACTTTTGGGTGATATTTGGTGGTCCTCCATGACTTTTGGCTGATATTTGACGGTCCTCCATGACTTTTGGCTGATATTTGACGGTCCTTCATGACTTTTGGGTGATATTTGGTGGTCCTCCATGACTTTTGGGTGATATTTGGTGGTCCTCCATGACTTTTGGCTGATATTTGGAGGTCCTCCATGACCTTTGGCTGATATTTGACGGTCCTTCATGACTTTTGACTGATATTTGGCGGTCCTCCATGACTTTTGGCTGATATTTGGCGGTCCTCCATGACTTTTGGCTGATATTTGGAGGTCCTCCGTGATTTTTGGCTGATATTTGGCGGTCCTTCATGACTTTTGCCTGATATTTGGAGGTCCTTCATGACTTTTGGCTGATATTTGGCGGTCCTCCATGACTTTTGCCTGATATTTGGAGGTCCTCCATGACCTTTGGCTGATATTTGACGGTCCTTCATGACTTTTGGCTGATATTTGGTGGTCCTCCATGACTTTTGGGTGATATTTGGTGGTCCTCCATGACTTTTGGCTGATATTTGGAGGTCCTCCATGACCTTTGGCTGATATTTGACGGTCCTTCATGACTTTTGACTGATATTTGGTGGTCCTCCATGACTTTTGGCTGATATTTGGCGGTCCTCCATGACTTTTGGCTGATATTTGGAGGTCCTCCATGACTTTTGGCTGATATTTGGCGGTCCTCCATGACTTTTGCCTGATATTTGGCGGTCCTTCATGACTTTTGCCTGATATTTGGCGGTCCTTCATGACTTTTGCCTGATATTTGGCGGTCCTCCATGACTTTTGGCTGATATTTGGAGGTCCTCCGTGATTTTTGGCTGATATTTGGAGGTCCTCCGTGATTTTTGGCTGATATTTGGCGGTCCTTCATGACTTTTGGCTGATATTTGGAGGTCCTTCATGACTTTTGGCTGATATTTGGCGGTCCTCCATGACTTTTGCCTGATATTTGGCGGTCCTCCATGACTTTTGCCTGATATTTGGCGGTCCTTCATGACTTTTGCCTGATATTTGGCGGTCCTCCGTGATCATGTCATGGGTGGCTTTCACATTTTTCACAGGCCTTCCATTGGGTTGCTCAATTTCAACACCGAAATGGCCAGTTATAAAATTGACAACCCAACGTCTAGCTGTTGTATATGAAGGGCCAGGTAGGTAGTTGATTTTTTGCACCATTGAATATAACGGAAAATTGTTGCCAAATACTTACCGTCATTTTCCATTCCTGGCTCGGCGCCATGCCATCGCTGCGGGTCAACTCCGCCCCCCTTGACCCTCAATAGGACCTCCTGAATAGACGGGCAGTATCTGGTGACGATGTTCTCAGGAAGAGTGATAGCGACAGACCAGGGAGGGAATGAGCTGGCATGACGCCGAGCCAGGAAAGGAAAATTACGGTAAGTATTTGGTTACCAATTTCTGTTTTCCTGGCTCTGCGTCATTCCATCACTGTGGGATTTAACTAGCCAATCCCAGGGAAGGAAGAACCAGAGATAGATACCGGCGCTGCTTCAGAAAAATGTTAATCTCTTGACAGAGCATTAGACAACACAGAAGCTCCCGTTTTGACGACGCCACATCCAGCTTATAGTGCTTTATGAAGGTATTAGGTGGCTTCCAGCTCGCCGCCTTGCAAACTACATCTGCCGAAACTTTGGACCAAGCTGTCCATGAGGATAAAACTGCCCTTGTGGATGTGCCCGGATCTCTAGAGGAGGGGGGAGGTCTTCTCGAGAGTAATTAATTAATTTCGCTATTATTATTATCAGTATTATTTATATTATATGAGAGAAGGAAATCAACATTGTCTTGACCTTGGACTTTCGCAGGTGAGTCTTATTGGGTTGCAGGGAAGAAGGTGAGCGCCATTGATTGCCTCTTGGATTCCGGATGGAACTGGTAGCACCGGGTCTCACCCCCTGTGATGATAGCTGGTAGAAAGGATGGATCCTGATCAGGGCTGGCCCAAGACATTGTGCTACCCGGGTCCATAAATGACATGCTGCCCCATCCCCCCCAAGCAAGCCCACCAAAAGACCCCCAGATCCATTATTTTATTTCATGGACAGGCTAGGGTAGTATATGTACAGTATATGGTAGTATATGTACAGTATATGGTAGTATATGGACAGTATATGGTAGTATATGTACAGTATATGGTAGTATATGGACAGTATATGGTAGTATATGGTAGTATATGGACAGTATATGGTAGTATATGTACAGTATATGGTAGTATATGTACAGTATATGGTAGTATATGGACAGTATATGGTAGTATATGGTAGTATATGGACAGTATATGGTAGTATATGTACAGTATATGGTAGTATATGTACAGTATATGGTAGTATATGGACAGTATATGGTAGTATATGTACAGTATATGGTAGTATATGGACAGTATATGGTAGTATATGTACAGTATATGGTAGTATATGGTAGTATATGGTAGTATATGTACAGTATATGGTAGTATATGTACAGTATATGGTAGTATATGGACAGTATATGGTAGTATATGGTAGTATATGTACAGTATATGGTAGTATATGTACAGTATATGGACAGTATATGGTAGTATATGTACAGTATATGGTAGTATATGGACAGTATATGGTAGTATATGGTAGTATATAGACAGTATATGGTAGTATATGGACAGTATATGATAGTATATAGACAGTATATGATAGTATATAGACAGTATATGGTAGTATATAGACAGTATATGGTAGTATATGGACAGTATATGATAGTATATAGACAGTATATGGTAGTATATAGACAGTATATGATAGTATATAGACAGTATATGGTAGTATATAGACAGTATATGGTAGTATATGGACAGTATATGATAGTATATAGACAGTATATGGTAGTATATAGACAGTATATGGTAGTATATAGACAGTATATGGTAGTATATAGACAGTATATGGTAGTATATGGACAGTATATGGTAGTATATAGACAGTATATGGTAGTATATGGACAGTATATGGTAGTATATGGACAGTATATGGTAGTATATAGACAGTATATGGTAGTATATGGACAGTATATGATAGTATATAGACAGTATATGGTAGTATATGGACAGTATATGGTAGTATATGGACAGTATATGGTAGTATATAGACAGTATATGGTAGTATATGGACAGTATATGATAGTATATAGACAGTATATGGTAGTATATGGACAGTATATGGTAGTATATGGACAGTATATGGTAGTATATAGACAGTATATGGTAGTATATGGACAGTATATGATAGTATATAGACAGTATATGGTAGTATATGGACATATCACGTCTGTATCCCAGTCCACACATCACCTCTGCGTCCCAGAAATAAAAGTTGTGAGCAAGTTAAACAATTCAGTATCCATCCGCTAGATGGCACTCAAATCCTGCAGTTTAGATCGCAAGCTTTATCTGCATCTATAGTATCTCACAAAAGTAAGTACACCCCTCAGTCACATTTGTGTAAATCTTTTCTTGTATCTTTTCATGTGACAACACTGAAGAAATGACACTTGTCTACAATGTAAAGTAGTGAGTGTACAGCTTGTATAACAGTGTAAATTTGCCGTCCCCTCAAAATAACTCAACACACAGCCATTAATGTCTAAACCGCTGGCAACAAAAGTCAGTACACCCCTAAGTGAAAATGTCCAAATTGGGCCCAATTAGCCATTTTCCCTCCCCGGTGTCATGTGACTCGTTAGTGTTACAAGGTCTCAGGTGTGAATGTGGAGCAGGTGTGTTAAATTTGGTGTTATCGCTCTCACTCTCTCATACTGGTCACTGGAAGTACAACATGGCACCTCATGGCAAAGAACTCTCTGAGGATCTGAAAAAAAAAGAATTGTTGCTCTACATAAAGATGGCCTAGGCTATAAGAAGATTGTCAAGACCCTGAAACTGATCTGCAGCACGGTGGCCAAGACCATACAGCGATATAACAGGACAGGTTCCCCTCAGAACAGGCCTCGTCATGGTCCACCAAAGAAGTTGAGGTCACGTGATCAGCGTCATATCCAGAGGTTGTCTTTGGGAAATAGACGTATGAGTGCTGCCAGCATTGCTGCAGAGGTTGTAGGGGTGGGGGGTCAGCCTGTCAGTGCTCAGACCATACGCCGCACACTGCATCAAATTGGTCTGCATGGCTGTCATCCCAGAAGGAAGCCTCTTCTAAAGATGATGCACAAGAAAGTCCGCAAACAGTTTGCTGAAGACAAGCAGACTAAGGAGATGGATTACTGGAACCATGTCCTGTGGTCTGATGAGACCAAGATAAACGTATTTGGTTCAGATGGTGACAAGCGTGTGTGGGGGCAACCAGGTGAGGAGGACAAAGACAAGTGTGTCTTGTCTACAGTCAAGCATGGTGGTGGGAGTGTCATGGTCTGGGGCTGTATGAGTGCTGCCGGCACTGGGGAGCTACAGATCATTGAGGGGACCATGAATGCCAACATGTACTGTGACCTACTGAAGAAGAGCATGATCCCCTCCCTTCAGAGACTGGACCGCAGGGCAGTATTCCAACATGATAACCACCCCAAACACACCTCCAAGACCACCACTGCCTTGCTAAAGAAGCTGAGGGTAAAGGTGATGGACTGGCCAAGCATGTCTCCAGACCTAAACCCTATTGATCATCTGTGGGACATCCTCAAACGGAAGGTGGAGGAGCGCAAGGTCTCCAACATCCACCAGCTCCGTGATGTCATCATGGAGGAGGGGAAGAGGACTCCAGTGACAACCTGTGAAGCACTGGTGACCTCCATGCCCAAGAGGGTTAAGGCAGTGCTGGAAAATAATGGCGGCCACACAAAATATTGACATTTTGGACCTAATTTGGAGATTTTCACTTAGGGGTGTACTGACTTTTGTTGCCAGCGGTTTAGACATTAATGGCTGTGTGTTGAGTTATTTTGAGGGGACAGCAAATTTACACTGTTATACAAGCTGTACACTCACTACTTTACATTGTAGACAAGTCTCATTTCTTCAGTGTTGTCACATGAAAAGATAGAAGAAAAGATTTACACAAATGTGACGGAGGGGTGTACTTACTTTTGTGATATACTGTATATGACTAGTTGGCTGATTCCATAGAAGATGGGAATCTCATGAATGACTTCCCGTGTAAGAGGAATGAAGCGTGTTCTGGTCGCAGAACGGACAGCGAGCTTAGGACAGACACACTGACAATTTTAGGCCCCATTCACATCTGCGCAATCTGGGAATGGGAAGAAGCGCACAATTCTGCGTTGCGTTTGCCCGGAACGCGGCCAGACAATGCGTGTTTTCGCCAACAGTTGACAAACGCTCAGCAAAAAAAAAAAAAGAACGTGCAAGGCTCAAAGCACAGAGAGGGGCGGGAGCTTCTTTCGCCACATTTGTCGCATGTAGGGAAACTCATTCAAGTTTATGACTCTATACGCGAAAACATGCGTGATGCGTAGATTGGAATAAGGCCTTAAAGGTCAAGTACGCCCTTTTTTTTTTTTCTAAATTTCAGCTCCCCTATGTACCAATCTACCATTCACCACTTAACCACTTGCTTACCGGGCACCTAAACCCCCATTCCTGCCCAGACCAATTTTCAGCACTATTGCACTTTGAACGACAATCGCGCGGTCATACAACGCTGTACACAAATGACATTTTTATCTTTTTTTCCCCACAAATAGAGCTTTCTTTTGGTGGTATTTGATCACCTCTGGCGTTTTTTATTTTTTGTTAAAAAAATTTAAAAAGACTGAAATTTAAAAAAAAAAAAATACAAAACCGTTCAATATTTTGTTAATAAATTTTGCAAACCGGTAATTTTTCTCCTTTATTGATGTACGCTGATGAGGCCACACTGGTGGGCACTGATGAGGTGGCACTGATAGGTGGCATTGGTGCGCACTGAGAGGTGGCACTGATGGGCACTAATAGGCGTCACTGGTGGGCACTGATAGGTGGCATTGGTGGCACTGATGGGTGGCACTGATGGGCAGCACTGAAGGGCATTGATAGTACCCCCTGGTACTATGGGGGGGTACTTTCTTTCTTTGATTATACAATTACTGGGATGTTGGCAACAAAAATGGAGTTTCTTTATTCTCCACAGTGGTTCCCCCCTTATAATTCGAAGGGCATTGATAGGTGGCACCGAAGGGCACTAATAGGTGGCACGGATAGCTGGCAGTGATGGGCACTGATGGGTGGCAGTGATGGGCACTGATGGGTGGCAGTGATGGGCAGCACTGCTAGGTGGCACTGATGAGGCACTGATTGGCACCACTGGTGGGCACTGATAGGTGGCACCGAAGGGCACTAATAGGTGGCACGGATAGCTGGCAGTGATGGGCACTGATGAGGTGGCAGTGATGGGCAGTGATGGGTGACACTGATAGGCAGCACTGCTAGGTGGCACTGATGAGGCACTGATTGGCACCACTGGTGGGCACTGATAGGTGGCACTCGTGGACATTGATAGGTGGCACTGATTTTACTCCTTTAATTTTTCATTCAAATTTTTTTTCTCTATGGAAATTAGAAAACTATTCGAACTCGAAAATGATTTGCGTTCAAAAACTTTTCGAATTCGAAAACTTTTCTAATTTGAAAAGTTTTTTAATTCAAATAGTTTTCTCATTTCCAAGGAGAAAAAAATTTGAATTGAAAATTAAAGGAATAAAATAGAAAAAAATATATTTGAAATAATAGAAAAAATATTTTGTATTCGAAAACTATTCAAATTTCATCCGAATTTTTTTTTTTCCATTATTTCGGATTCATTTAAATTTGGTACTATTGTCATTCGGAAATTCGGATACATCCTTTCAGGGCTTGGCTCAGCCCTTCCTTCTCTGTGCTGGCCGCTCAGCTGTCGGCTAATTGCCAGCTCCTATCTCTCTCCACAGTGACTCACCTGTTGATGATATCCTGCTCGTCAGTCCTGCCTACTTAAGACGTCCAGCCCAGAGGATCTCTGCCTTCGCCTTGGTCACATCTCTAGAGACGCTCTCCTGTGTTCCTGTTAAAAGACTTGCTTGGCTGACATTCCTTCTGGCTCCAGATCCTGCTTGATGTTCCACTACGCTGTTCTCTGGCTCCCTGACGCTTTGGCTTGTCTGACTATCCGTTCCGGTTCCTGAACTCTGGCTATGTTTTGACTACGTTTGTTCTTTTTACTTCTATTTTTAAACAAGTGTGATTTAACTGTACTTCTGTCTCGGTCTGATTCATGGTTTCTGACAGTAGGCGAAGGCCATAAATTTACTTGTTGGTAATATTTTTTCCAGATTGGATGAGCAAGATCACCGCATGGATCAGTTTGCCATGGCGTTACAAACGCTCCTGAGTCGCACGGCTCACCTGGACTCTCCCACTGTGGCCGCCCCGGTACAACCTGTGTTTGCAGGCCATCCCTGCTGCTGCTCCAGTCTCTGTGCAGGCACCCGCCTTGAGTATTACCTCTATAAGAGGTATGTCTGGTTCTGCTCCGCTTCCCCAGCGATTTGAGGGCGATCCAGTCCAATGCAGAGGGTTTTCGAAAACCAGGTTGAGATTTACTTTGAGATGCTGCCCCAGGCGTTTCCCACGGATAGAAGCAAAGTAGGTTTTGTGATATCTTTGCTGTCTGAGAGAGCCTTGGCCTGGGCAAACCCTCTATGGGAGACTCAAAAACCTGTTGTCTTGAGTTACCCTGAGTTTGTGGCCTCCATTAAAAGGGTATTTGACGTTCCCGCACGCTGCGCTTCTGCTGCCAAGAGCCTCATGTCAGTCAAACAGAGTACGAGAACTGTTGCCGATTACGCCATTGAATTCCGTACTCTGGCAGCAGAGGTTGCGTTGTACAATGAGGCCCTCGTGGCTGCTCAGGTCCATGCTCCTCCTGAGAAACCTTGTGACCGCTGATTTGTTCCCCAGAGTCTCCGTACTGCCGTGCTCCAGACTTACCATTCTTCCAAGGCAGCTGGCCACCGTGGGAAGAATCGACTCTTTTGACCCATTTCCCAACAATTCTGGTGGCCTAGTCTACATGCTGATGTAACCGCCTTCGTAGCTGCCTGTTCCGGGTGTGCTCAGAGTAAGACTCCATGACACCTTCCAGTGGGCCTCCTACAACCCATACCCAATGGAGAGGGGCCCTGGACCCACCTGTCTATGGATTTCATTGTGGAGTTACCCAACTCCCAGGGCAACACAGTTATCCCGATGATGGTTGACCGTTTCTCGAAAATGTCTTATTGAATTCCACTTAAGAAGTTGCCCACTTCTAAGGAACTGGCTTCCATTTTTGCTCAGGAGATCTTTCGCTTACATGGGCTACCCAAGGTGATTGTCTCGGACAGGGGTAGTCAGTTTGTGTCCCGGTTCTGGCGAGCCTTTTGTGCACAGTTGGGAATTCAGCTTGCTTTCTCCTCTGTGTATCACCCGCAGTCTAATGGGGCCGCAGAACGAGCCAACCAGTCCTTGGAGCAATTCCTACGTTGCTTTATTTCTGACCATCATAACAACTGGTCAGATCTATTACCGTGGGTAGAGTTTGCTCACAATAATGACTTGAATTCTGCTTCCCGATTGTCCCCGTTTATTGCAAACTATGGTTTCCAACCTTCCATGTTGCCTGACTCGTTTGTTCCACAGAGTATTGTTGCGTTAGAGGAGCATCTCCGTGGTCTTTGTTCCACTTGGGCACAAGTCCAGGAGGCCATGCTAATGATAGGTACAGACTCCATGCTGACCGCAGACGCCTGCCTGCACCTTCCTACCAGGTTGGGGACAGGGTCTGGCTGTCATCTCGCAATCTCCGACTTCGTGTTCCTTCACTGAAGTTCGCACCTCGTTTTTTTGGGCCTTTCCGTATCCTTCGCAGGATTAACCCAGTGGCTTACGCATTAGACCTTCCTTCTAATATGCGTATTTCGAATGTATTGCATGTCTCCTTATTAAAACCTTTGGTCTGCAACTGCTTTACCACCTCGGTGCCACGTCCTCACCCTCTACAGGTTGAGAACCATGAGGGGCATGAAGTACAGTCCATTGTTGACTCCCGCAGGTTCCGTGGGCACAAACAGTACCTGGTGCATTGGAAGGGGTACGGTCCGGAGGAACGCTCTTGGTTCTTATCCTTGGACGTTCATGCCCCTGTCCTCCTCCGTGATTTCCATAGACATTTTCCCCTCACGCCTGGTGGTCCTCTGAGGGGGAGGGGTCGTTGAGGAGGGCTGTGCTCAGCCCTTCCTTCTCTGTGCTGGCCGCTCAGCTGTCGGCTAATTGTCAGCTCCCATCTCTCTCCACAGTGACTTACCTGTTGATGATATCCTGCTCGTCAGTCCTGCCTACTTAAGCCGTCCAGTCCTTGGTCACATCTCTAGAGACTATCTCCTGTGTTCCTGTTAAAGACTTGCCTTGGCTGACAATCCTTCTGGCTCCAGGTCCTGCTTGCTGTTCTACTACGCTGTTCTCTGGCTCCCTGACGTTTTGGCTTGTCTGACTATCCGTTCCGTTTCCTGAACTCTGGCTATGTTTTGACTACTTTTACTCTGTTTACCTTTTTTTTTTTTTTTACTATTATTAAGTGTGTACTTGTACAAGTGTACTTCTGTCTCAGTTCGATTCATGGTTTCTGACACATGCAAATTTCTGAAAAACAAAAATGAGTCCGAAGTTCAATTCGGAATGAAACAAACTGCACATGTCTACACCCCGGCAACCCTCCAGGCGTGCCTTTGCCTGGCTTGTCAATGTAGGCTACATGCAGCTGCAATGTTTGCATGGCATCCCCGGTGCCCCTCCAGACGGGATGAACTCTCTGGGGCCGCATGCCGCCCGCAGGTTGGGCACCCTCTGATGTAGTGCAAGGGCCTCCCTGATTGGATACAGAGTGAATGGGCAGATAGGTGGGCCCTCCTCTTCCATAGTACAGAGACTGTATAGTGGAGTAGTAGAGGGTATAGTAGACTTTCATCTCTTGGAAGGTGTGAGAAGTTTAATATGGAGGAAGAACATTATAAAACCAAGGAATGTAGCGAACATGTTATACATCACAATTCACATGTTACTCACCCCGGTTATAGAAGGGTTAATTACTCCAATCAGGGCCAATGATAGGGGGTAGAGCTGGCCTTCCTATACCGAGCCGGGGTCCCATCAATCCAGCAGGGGGGCGCATGCGCAGTGATCCCATTGGCCGTGACACCCGGAGCGGAAGGTCGTTTTTGAGACTTTAAGCGGAAAGTAAATCGGAAATGTACTTTAAAAGCTAATTTCCCACATGGGCTGAATTCAGAATGGGAGGAATCCAATCTTTATCAATTATTTATGCAACAAAGTCTCAGAATTAAAGGTGAATGTTCTATATCCAGATTATCTCTCCTCATATGTGTTGTAGCTTCACTTTGCAGCCACTAGATGTCCCTGTGATGCCTAAAACTGATTTATTGTACATGAATACTCTGCGCTACTTTGTAATACTATCTATCTATCTATCTATCTATCTATCTATCTATCTATCTATCTCTATCTATCTATCTATCTATCTATCTATCTATCTATCTATCTATCTATCTATCTATCTATCTATCTCTATCTATCTATCTATCTATCTATCTATCTATCTCTATCTATCTCTATCTATCTATCTATCTATCTATCTATCTAATAATACACGCTATATCACCAAAAGTATTGGGACGCCTGCCTTTACACACACATGAATTTTAATGGCCTCCCAGTCTTAGTCTGTAGGGTTCAATATTGAGTTGGCTCCGCCCCTTTGCAGCTATAACAGCTTCAACTCTTCTGGGAAGGCCGTCCACAAGGTTTAGGAGGGTGTCTATGGGAATGTTTGACCATTCTTCCAGAAGAGAATTTGTGAGGTCAGGCACTGATGATGGATGAGAAGGCCTGGCTCGTAGTCTCCACTCTAATTCATCCTAAAGGTGTTCTACAGGGTTGAGCTCAGGACTCTGTGCAGGCCAGTCAAGTTCCTCCACCCCAAACTCGCCCATCCATGTCTTTATGGACCTTGCTTTGTACACTGGTGGGCAGTCATGTTGGAACAGGAAGGGGCCGTCCCCAAACTGTTCCCACAAAGTTGGGAGCATGAAATTGTCCAAAATGTCTTGGTATGCTGACGCCTTAAGAGTTCCCTTCACTGGAACTAAGGGACCAAGCCCAACCCCTGAAAAACAACCCCCCCACACCATAATCCCCCCTCCACCAAATGGTTTGTACCAGTGCACAAAGCAAGGTCCATAAAGACATGGATGAGCGAGTTTGGGGTGGAGGAACTTGACTGGCCTGCACAGAGTCCTGACCTCAACCCGATAGAACACTTTAGAGTGGAGACTGCGAGCCAGACCTTCTCGCCCAACATCAGTGCCTGACCTCACAAATGCGCTTCTGGAAGAATGGTCAAACATTCCCATAGACACCCTCCTAAACCTTGTGGACGGCCTTCCCAGAAGAGTTGAAGCTGTTATAGCTGCAAAGGGCGGAGCCAACTCAATATTGAACCCTACGGACTGAGACTGGGATGTCATTAAACGCCGTGTGTGTGTGTAAAGGCAGGCGTCCCAATACTTTTGATAATAGAGTGTATATAGACTCCACCACATGGCGATATCAATCTGTCAATGGTTGGACTCCAACGCATTTCAACTCATAAAGAGTCTTCAATATTCTTCAAGCAATATTAAACTCTATGGACTTAGCATGATCCCCTCCCTTCAGAGACTGGACCGCAGGGCAGTATTCCAACATGATAACCACCCCAAACACACCTCCAAGACCACCACTGCCTGGCTAAAGAAGCTGAGGGTAAAGGTGATGGACTGGCCAAGCATGTCTCCAGACCTAAACCCTATTGATCATCTGTGGGACATCCTCAAACGGAAGGTGGAGGAGCGCAAGGTCTCTAACATCCACCAGCTCTGTGATGTCATCATGGAGGAGGGGAAGAGGACTCCAGTGACAACCTGTGAAGCTCTGGTGACCTCCATGCCCAAGAGGGTTAAGGCAGTGCTGGAAAATAATGGTGGCCACACAAAATATTGACACTTTGGGCCCAATTTGGAGATTTTCACTTAGGGGTGTACTGACTTTTGTTGCCAGCGGTTTAGACATTAATGGCTGTGTGTTGAGTTATTTTGAGGGGACAGCAAATTTACACTGTTATACAAGCTGTACACTCACTACTTTACATTGTAGACAAGTGTCATTTCTTCAGTGTTGTCACATGAAAAGATAGAAGAAAAGATTTACACAAATGTGAGTGAGGGGTGTACTTACTTTTGTCAGATACTGTATCTCTCTATCTCCCATCTGATCAATGTTTATAAACAATGTTACTTTGTATCTCTCTATCTCCCGTCTGATCAATGTTTATAAACAATGTTACTTTGTATCTCCCTATCTCCCGTCTGGTCAATGTTTATAAACAATGTTACTTTGTATCTCTCTATCTCCCGTCTGATCAATGTTTATAAACAATGTTACTTTGTATCTCTCTATCTCCCGTCTGATCAATGTTTATAAACAATGTTACTTTGTATCTCTCTATCTCCCGTCTGATCAATGTTTATAAACAATGTTAATTTGTATCTCTCTATCTCCCATCTGATCAATGTTTATAAACAATGTTACTTTGTATCTCTCTATCTCCCGTCTGATCAATGTTTATAAACAATGTTACTTTGTATCTCTCTATCTCCCGTCTGATCAATGTTTATAAACAATGTTACTTTGTATCTCCCTATCTCCCGTCTGGTCAATGTTTATAAACAATGTTACTTTGTATCTCTCTATCTCCCGTCTGATCAATGTTTATAAACAATGTTACTTTGTATCTCTCTATCTCCCGCCTGATCAATGTTTATAAACAATGTTACTTTGTATCTCTCTAATTCCCATCTGATCAATGTCTATAAACAATGTTACTTTGTATCTCTCTATCTCCTGTCTGATCAATGTTTATAAACAATGTTACTTTGTATCTCTCTATCTCCCGCCTGATCAATGTTTATAAACAATGTTACTTTGTATCTCTCTAATTCCCATCTGATCAATGTCTATAAACAATGTTATTTTGTATCTCTCTATCTCCTGTCTGATCAATGTTTATAAACAATGTTACTTTGTATCTCTCTATCTCCTGTCTGATCAATGTTTATAAACAATGTTACTTTGTATCTCTCTATCTCCCGTCTGATCAATGTTTATAAACAATGTTACTTTGTATCTCTCTATCTCCCGTCTGATCAATGTTTATAAACAATGTTACTTTGTATCTCTCTATCTCCGGTCTGATCAATGTTTATAAACATGTTACTTTGTATCTCTCTATCTCCTGTCTGATCAATGTTTATAAACAATGTTACTTTGTATCTCTCTATCTCCCGTCTGATCAATGTTTATAAACAATGTTACTTTGTATCTCTCTATCTCCGGTCTGATCAATGTTTATAAACAATGTTACTTTGTATCTCTCTATCTCCGGTCTGATCAATGTTTATAAACAATGTTACTTTGTATCTCTCTATCTCCGGTCTGATCAATGTTTATAAACATGTTACTTTGTATCTCTCTATCTCCTGTCTGATCAATGTTTATAAACAATGTTACTTTGTATCTCTCTATCTCCCGTCTGATCAATGTTTATAAACAATGTTACTTTGTATCTCTCTATCTCCGGTCTGATCAATGTTTATAAACAATGTTACTTTGTATCTCTCTATCTCCGGTCTGATCAATGTTTATAAACAATGTTACTTTGTATCTCTCTATCTCCCGTCTGGTCAATGTTTATAAACAATGTTACTTTGTATCTCTCTATCTCCCGTCTGATCAATGTTTATAAACAATGTTACTTTGTATCTCTCTATCTCCCGCCTGATCAATGTTTATAAACAATGTTACTTTGTATCTCTCTAATTCCCATCTGATCAATGTTTATAAACAATGTTACTTTGTATCTCTCTATCTCCTGTCTGATCAATGTTTATAAACAATGTTACTTTGTATCTCTCTATCTCCCGCCTGATCAATGTTTATAAACAATGTTACTTTGTATCTCTCTATCTCCGGTCTGATCAATATTTATAAACATGTGACTTTGTATCTCTCTATCTCCCGTCTGATCAATGTTTATAAACAAAGTTACTTTGTATCTCTCTATCCCTCTTTTGAACAAGGGAAGGAGAAGAAGCGGAGGAAAAGGATGGGGCATACTACATACGTCCCGTGTACTTCGGTCTCTTTTATCGGCCATGTTTAGTCCTCCCTGCGTCCATCACTGCGGATTTCGATGTTTTCCTGGAGTTCAGCTTTAAGTCATGGAATGTTTATTGACATTGATTGTGTTGTCAGAGCTGATAGAATGGAGCTCCTGTTATGGATGGATGTGGGATGAGGAGAAGCCGGCTCGGGGGTTCAAGGCCTCTCGGCGGCGTTGGTGAGGAAGGGTGAGAACATCTCTGAGTCCGGTGCCAAGCCAAGCTTCCAAGGAATTTGGAAACATAAGCAGAGCGGCGGGAGAGCGATCCGTCCTTCTCTCCGCGCAGAGTGAGGGCTCATAAATTCCCGGAGCCCTTTCAAACAGAATGCCAGGATGAAGGGGGGATAGTAAGCAGGATCGGTTCCGGGGGTGTCTACAGGTGCTCCATATTTAATGAGACACATGCCGGTCATTCCTCCCGGGTGATCCCGAAAAACCGCGTCCGCGGGAAGCTGCGGAGAGGCGCCCAATGACCCGCTTACTTCACACAGCCAGGACGTCCTTATCGAAGCAAAGCCCTTTGATCACCAATTATTGATGAGAATTATCAGAAAGCAATCTCCCCCCGATCTCAGTGCTCCTGGATTTGTAACTAGATGTACAGTGCCTTGAAAAAGTATTCATACCCCTTGAAATGTCCCACATTTTGTTACAACCAAAAAACGTAAATGTATTTTGTTGGGATTTTATGTGATAGACCGACACAAAGTGTCACATAATTGTGAAGTGGAAGAAAAATGATAAATGATACAAATAAATATGTGAAAAGTGTGGGGGGGGGGGACATTTGTATGGCGCCCCCCGGAGTCAGTACTTTGTAGAACCCCCTTTTCTCTACAAGTCTTTTTGGGGGTGTCTCTACCAGCTTTGCACATCTAGAGAGGACATTTCTTCCCATTCTTCTTTGTAAAATATCTCAAGCTCTGTCAGATTGGATGGAGAGCGTCTGTGAACAGCAATTTTCAGGTCTTGCCACAGATCCTCAATGTGATTTAGGTCTGGACTGTGACTGGGCCATTCTAACACATGAATATGCTTTGATCTAAACCATTCCATTGTAGCTCTGGCTGGATGTTTCGGGTCGTTGTCCTGCTGGAAGGTGAACCTCCGCCCCGGTCTCAAGTCTTTTGTAGACTCTAACAGGTTTTCTTCTAAGATTGTCCTGTATTTGTCTCCATCCATCTTCCCATCAACTCTGACCAGCTTCCCTGTCCCTGCTGAAGAAAAGCATCCCCACCACATGATGCTGCCACCACCATGTTTCACGGTGGGGATGGTGTGTTCAGGGTGATGTGCAGTGTTAGTTTTCCCCACACATAGCGTTTTACTTTTAGGCCATAAAGTTGAATTTTGGTCTCATCTGACCAGAGCACCTTCTTCCACATGTTTGCTGTGTCCTCCACATGGCTTCTCACAAACTACAAACAGGACTTCTTATGACTTTCTTTCTCCAATGTCTTTCTTCTTGTCACTCTTCCATAAAGGGCAGATTTGTGGAGAACACGACTAATAGTTGTCCTGTGGACAGATTCTCCCACCTGAGCTGTGGATCTCTGCAGCTCCTCCAGAGTTACCATGGACCTCTTGGCTCTTCTCTGATGAATGCTCTCCTTGCCCGGCCGGTCAGTTTAGGTGGACGGCCATGTTTTGGTAGGTTTGCAGTTGTGCCGTACTCTTTCCATTCTCCGATGATGGATTGAACAGAGCTCCGTGAGATGTTCAAAGCTTGGGAGATTTTTTTATAACCTAACCCTGCTTTATACTTCTCCACAACTTTATCCCTGACCTGTCTGGTGTGTTCCTTGGCCTTCATGATGCTGTTTGTTCACTAAGGTTCTCTAACAAACCTCTGAGGGCTTCACAGAACAGCTGTATTTATACTGAGATTAAATGACACACAGGTGGACTCTATTTACTAATTAGGTGACTTCTGAAGGCAATTGGTTCCACTAGATTTTAGTTAGGGGTATCAGAGTAAAGGGGATGAATACAAATCCCCCCTCCCCCCCCCCACACACACACACACACACACACTTTTCACATATTTATTTGTATCATTTGCCTTCCACTTCACAATTATGGAGTTGTCCCCCTCTCCCCCCATGACCATTAATATGTAATTGCCCCCCCTCTCATCATGACCATCAAAATGGAATTGCCCCCTTTCCCCCCCATGACCATTAAAGAGGAGTTCCACTGGTTGTTTATTAAGTCAGCAGCTACAAGTATAGCTGCTGACTTTTAAGTTGCCTCCTTCTCACCCCCCCATGACCATTGTCATAGAGTTGCCCCCCCCCCCCATGGCCATTAATATGGAGTTGCCCCCTCTATGGCTGTACCATCCTCCACTCGTCTGAGAAGACTTTCCACAAGATTTTGGAGGGTGTCTGTGTGAACTTGTTTTCACTTGTTGGATAAGAACAGGGGTCTACAAACTTTCTAAATCAAGGGCCAATTTATTGTTCTTCAGACTTTAGGGGGACCAGACAATGGCCAGCAGGAGTGAAAATTGTGCTGGCATCAGTGGGCTTAAACATTGCCACATTTGATATTCAAGGGGAGGAATAGTGTCCCCATCATTAGGAGGAATAGTGTCCCCTTCATTAGGAGGAATAGTGTCCCCATCATTAGGAGGAATAGTGTCCCCATCATTAGGAGGAATAGTGTCCCCTTCATTAGGAGGAATAGTGTCCCCATCATTAGGAGGAATAGTGTCCCCTTCATTAGGAGGAATAGTGTCCCCATCATTAGGAGGAATAGTGTCCCCATCATTAGGAGGAATAGTGTCCCCTTCATTAGGAGGAATAGTGTCCCCATCATTAGGAGGAATAGTGTCCCCATCATTAGGAGGAATAGTGTCCCCTTCATTAGGAGGAATAGTGTCCCCATCATTAGGAGGAATAGTGTCCCCTTCATTAGGAGGAATAGTGTCCCCATCATTAGGAGGAATAGTGTCCCCTTCATTAGGAGGAATAGTGTCCCCTTCATTAGGAGGAATAGTGTCCCCTTCATTAGGAGGAATAGTGTCCCCATCATTAGGAGGAATAGTGTCCCCATCATTAGGAGGAATAGTGTCCCCATCATTAGGAGGAATAGTGTCCCCTTCATTAGGAGGAATGGTGTCCCCTTCATTAGGAGGAATGGTGTCCCCTTCATTAGGAGGAATGGTGCCCCTTCATTAGGAGGAATAGTGTCCCCTTCATTAGGAGGAATAGTGTCCCCTTCATTAGGAGGAATGGTGTCCCCATCATTAGGAGGAATAGTGTCCCCTTCATTAGGAGGAATGGTGTCCCCTTCATTAGGAGGAATGGTGTCCCCTTCATTAGGAGGAATGGTGTCCCCTTCATTAGGAGGAATGGTGCCCCTTCATTAGGAGGAATGGTGCCCCTTCATTAGGAGGAATGGTGTCCCCATCATTAGGAGGAATAGTGTCCCCATCATTAGGAGGAATAGTGTCCCCTTCATTAGGAGGAATATTGTCCCCTTCATTAGGAGGAATAGTGTCCCCTTCATTAGGAGGAATGGTGTCCCCTTCATTAGGAGGAATGGTGTCCCCTTCATTAGGAGGAATGGTGTCCCCTTCATTAGGAGGAATAGTGTCCCCTTCATTAGGAGGAATAGTGTCCCCTTCATTAGGAGGAATGGTGTCCCCTTCATTAGGAGGAATAGTGTCCCCTTCATTAGGAGGAATGGTGTCCCCTTCATTAGGAGGAATAGTGTCCCCTTCATTAGGAGGAATGGTGTCCCCTTCATTAGGAGGAATAGTGTCCCCTTCATTAGGAGGAATGGTGTCCCCTTCATTAGGAGGAATAGTGTCCCCTTCATTAGGAGGAATGGTGTCCCCTTCATTAGGAGGAATGGTGTCCCCTTCATTAGGAGGAATGGTGTCCCCTTCATTAGGAGGAATAGTGTCCCCTTCATTAGGAGGAATAGTGTCCCCTTCATTAGGAGGAATGGTGTCCCCTTCATTAGGAGGAATAGTGTCCCCTTCATTAGGAGGAATGGTGTCCCCTTCATTAGGAGGAATAGTGTCCCCTTCATTAGGAGGAATAGTGTCCCCTTCATTAGGAGGAATGGTGTCCCCTTCATTAGGAGGAATAGTGTCCCCTTCATTAGGAGGAATAGTGTCCCCTTCATTAGGAGGAATGGTGTCCCCTTCATTAGGAGGAATGGTGTCCCCTTCATTAGGAGGAATAGTGTCCCCTTCATTAGGAGAATAGTGTCCCCTTCATTAGGAGGAATGGTGTCCCCTTCATTAGGAGGAATAGTGTCCCCTTCATTAGGAGGAATGGTGTCCCCTTCATTAGGAGGAATAGTGTCCCCTTCATTAGGAGGAATGGTGTCCCCTTCATTAGGAGGAATAGTGTCCCCTTCATTAGGAGGAATGGTGTCCCCTTCATTAGGAGGAATAGTGTCCCCTTCATTAGGAGGAATGGTGTCCCCTTCATTAGGAGGAATGGTGTCCCCTTCATTAGGAGGAATGGTGTCCCCTTCATTAGGAGGAATAGTGTCCCCTTCATTAGGAGGAATAGTGTCCCCTTCATTAGGAGGAATGGTGTCCCCTTCATTAGGAGGAATAGTGTCCCCTTCATTAGGAGGAATGGTGTCCCCTTCATTAGGAGGAATAGTGTCCCCTTCATTAGGAGGAATAGTGTCCCCTTCATTAGGAGGAATGGTGTCCCCTTCATTAGGAGGAATAGTGTCCCCTTCATTAGGAGGAATAGTGTCCCCTTCATTAGGAGGAATGGTGTCCCCTTCATTAGGAGGAATGGTGTCCCCTTCATTAGGAGGAATAGTGTCCCCTTCATTAGGAGGAATAGTGTCCCCTTCATTAGGAGGAATGGTGCCCCTTTATGGGTTTCAGTGGGTGAAATGGCACCCCATCGTTGGTGTCAGTTGGCAGAATAGTCGCTCATATCAGTGAGAGAAGGGTGTCTGTGGGAATTTGTGCCCATTTTTTAGGTCGGGTACTGATGCTGGAGGAAAAGACCTGGCTCGTAATTGTCATTCTAATGCCCCGTACACACGGTCGGATTTTCCAATGGAAAATGTCCGATCGGAGCGTGTTGTCGGAAATTCCGACCGTGTGTGGGCTCCATCGGACATTTTCCATCGGATTTTCCGACACACAAAGTTGGAGAGCAGGAGATAAAATTTTCCGACAACAAAATCTGTTGTCGGAAATTCCGATCGTGTGTACACAAATATCCGACGGACAAAGTGCCACGCATGCTCAGAATAAATAAAGAGATGAAAGCTATTGGCCACTGCCCCGTTTATAGTCCCGACGTACGTGTTTTACGTCACCGCGTTCAGAACGATCGGATTTTCCGACAACTTTGTGCGACCGTGTGTATGCAAGACAAGTTTGAGCCAACATCCGTCGGAAAAAATCCTAGGATTTTGTTGTCGGAATGTCCGAACAAAGTCCGACCGTGTGTACCTGGTATTATTCAACCCAAAGGTGTTCAGTAGGGATGAGGTCAGGGCTCTGTGCAGGACACTTAAAGTGGGGTTCCACCCAAAAAACAAAAATACCTGGAAAAATTCTAAAAAAAACCCCAAAAAAACATTTGGATATTTTTTTTTTTTTCACTTACCTCTAAATGCCTGTTGCTAGGTGGTCCCTCGTAGTCTGCCTGTTCCTTAGCCTGGGCTGGTGACATCACTTCCCCCTCGGCACAGGAAGGGCTCCGCTCTGCTCCCTCCCTCCTGTCAATCATCTGGGACCCATTACAGGTCCCAGGTGATTGAGCGGCCAATCACGGCGTGCGGCGCCGCTCGCGCATGCGCAGTGGGTGCCAGGCTTTGAAGCCACAGCCCGGCGCCCACAGTTGAAATGCCGGCGCCGACGAGCGGAGGGGGGAGACGAGCGGGGCTTCGATCCCCCCCGCATCGCTGGACCCAGGGACAGGTAAGTGTCCAATTAAAAGTCAGCAGCTGCAGTATTTGTAGCTGCTGACTTTTAATTTTTTTTTTTTTTTTTTGACGAATGTACAAACGAACGCATTTACGAAATTTACGAATGAACGAATTTACGAATCGCGATCATAACGAATGACCCGAAAAACGAAAAAAAAAAAATAAACAAATTAGTTTCATTCGTTTATTTTTTTTTTTCGTTTTTTCGGGTCATTCGTTATGATCGCGATTCGTAAATTCGTACATTCGTAAATTTCGTAAATGCGTTCGTTTGTAAAAAAAATAAAATAAACAAATGAAACTAAAACGAAAATGAATGAATTTTTTGGCTTGATCGAGGCAGCCATAGGGGCTGGAGGTCTAAATAAGGATGGGTTGGCTAACCCAGAGTGTACAGCGTGTGAAGTGATGAGCAGGTTTGAAGGCCTGCTAGGATTTGGACGCAATATATCTTCGTACGTTCAGTTTTTGCGCACATATTTGTGTACATCTATGAATGTGGAGAATTTATTGAATTTTTTTTCGGAGGGACAAACTTGAGTCCTTTATCCAGAACAATATGTTCAGCCTGGGTGAACTCTGCTTCGCTCAGATTAAAAATGCCGTTGTCTCTTATAGTCGTTTTTTTTTTTTTGCCTGGTACGCCGCCCCCTCCTCTGGTGCCAGGCTTTGTTCTGGGTTTCGTTTGGAGTTTTCCAATACCCCTGTGACAACCCCTAACCGTTTGTACGGTACAAGCCTTTTTGACTCACCGCCGACGGCCTGTGAGTCCACCTCCTCTGGTAAGGGCATTATATATTTCTACTTGCCTGAGTTTATGTCTGGAGAAGATATCACCCTGTATGCTGAGATGTTCCCGATAGTCCTGTAGAAATACCTATGAAGACTCGGAGCACCTACAGTGTTATAGTGGCATCTGAATGAGCCTATATTTCACACATGGACATTATATTTATCATGCCACATTTATATGTCATGTACTCCACACTTTAATAGATGGGTCTGACAGTCACACATTATAGCTGAGTTTATCCCAACTATATCCATACTAGTTTGATCTGTATGGTGTTATTTATTTTCACCTAATTTGGTGTTTTCGGGTTATTTATTATTTGCTATTTTCAGTTAATTTCGAAGCCACACTCACCTTGACTGACACACTCAATGGCGTCCCTAGGGGGGGGGGGGGGGCAGAGGGGGCCCTGACCCCCCCCAACAATATGCTATGCCCCACCATGTGCCCCCCCCAAAAAAATCAATGTCTAAGAGGGAGAGCGTCCCCAGTCAGCTCCTGCAGGTGATTCCTCCCCCCTCCCTCTGCTCGCTGGCACTGCATAATGCGAACACTCACACAACCACGGCCGCCCGATCTGCTCCTTCCCCGGCATCCTCATTGGCAGGGAGAAGAGCGAGTTGCAGGAAGGACTCCACCAGGACTCTCAGTTACTGAAAAAACAGACTGATTTCTCCCGTCCATAGGACAGGAGTACCAGCCTGTAAATTCCAAGAGATGCCAGACCAGCGCTGTCAATAGCAAGAGGATGCTGGGGAACCCCACAGTGGCAGAACACCAGGGCCCGGTGGCAAGACAACCTTTGCAACCCTGATAGTTCTCCCACTGCTTTGGACCCTTATATTTTCTTGGTATGCTGGTGACATATATCTCTTGTTTTCTGCCACCCTGGGGGGGCCCCAATACAGTAGGAAGGGAGCTCACTGCAGAACATGTGAAAGGGCCCGTTGTGGGGTCGTAGTAAAGGGCCCCAGGAGATAGATATATATATATAATTGTATTTTATAGTTGCCCCCCTACTTTTGTCCCTGTCCCCCCCCTAAATATGAAAGCTGGAGACGCCACTGGACACACTCACGTGAAATTCACCACTAGTGGTAATATTTAGCCTATTTTTATCATTTTTTTTCTTTTACCAGCACATCACTACTCGTGATCTATCCACTGTGATTCCTTTGTGTGACTTACCATTAGAGGTTATACGTAGCCTAGTTTTTATTATTCTTTCACCAGCATAATACTATTTGTGATTTATTTATCCACCTTTGGGGGGTTACACCTGTTTTCCCCCCCACCTTTTGGTCTACTTTATTTGATATTGTCACTCACAGTGACTTTATGATCACCAGTACAGTTTTCTAGCACTCTCTATCAATGATTCTTTGGGGTTCATACCCTCCTCCCCCCATCTTTGGATCTATGCTGTATTTTATTGTCACCTACAGTGACTCTATAATCACTAGTACAGCTTCCCATTACACTCTATGAGCGCCACACTTTGCCGTTTCACTAATGCTGAATGAGACAACCTGGCTCACATGTTGGGCCTCGCATTGGGTGCCGAAAAAGAAAAAGACCTGTCTCGCAATCAGCATTTCAACTCATCTCAAAGGTGTTCAGTAGGGTTGAGGTCAGGGCTCTGTGCAGGGCACTGGAGTTCCTCCACACCAAACTGGTCACATCATGTCTTTATGGAGCTGGCTTTGTACACAGTGCACATTTGTGCTGGAACAGAAAAGGGTCTTCATCAAACTGTTATCACAAGGTTGGAAGAGCACAATTGTCTACAATGACTTCATATGATGTATGCTTAGCAGTACCCTTCACCTGAATGCCATCATTGGGAGGGGGGGTCCACATACTTCCACCTTATAGGTAGGTGGGATGATCAGATGTCCACATACTTGGCAATAAAGGTAGGTGGGATGATCAGATGTTCACATACTTGGCCATATAGCTAGGTGGGATGATCAGATGTTCACATACTTGGCAATACAGGTAGGTGGGATGATCAGATGTCCACATACTTGGCCGTATAGGTAGGTGTAAAGATCAGATGTCCACCTAATTGGCCATATAGGTAGGTGAGATGATCAGATGTCCACATACTTGGCCATATAGCTAGGTGGGATGATCAGATGTTCACATACTTGGCAATACAGGTAGGTGGGATGATCAGATGTCCACATACTTGGCCGTATAGGTAGGTGTAAAGATCAGATGTCCACCTAATTGGCCATATAGGTAGGTGAGATGATCAGATGTCCACATACTTGGCCATATAGGTAGGTGGGATGATCAGATGTCCACGTACTTGGCCATACAGGTAGGTGGGTTGATCAGATGTCCACCTACTTGGCCATACAGGTAGGTGGGTTGATCAGATGTCCCCATACTTGGCCATATAGGTAGGTGGGATGATCAGATGTCCCCATACTTGGCCATATAGGTAGGTGGGATGATCAGATGTCCCCATACTTGGCCATACAGGTAGGTGGACGTATGGTGTATATAAAGTCAGCAGAAAATGGTAAATGTTTCTTTTTTATCATATATTTTAATGATATCTCTGTATATTCACATTGAAGCTTTGGCTTCCTCTTTGTTACTTTTACTCACAACGCAATCGAATGCTAAACAGATCCCCACCAAAGCAATGTTGAAAGTGGGCGTCCTTTCTGACTTATCTTTATTTTTCAACACATCAGACCTCAGACATTTTAATTTAGCTGCTTGGCTGACAGTCTGCAAGTCCTCACATTTAATTATCCGGCGTTAATACGTTCCCCTCTCTTTCCCCGAGTTCAGAGAAGATGCTCGTGTAAAGTAATTACAAGCGGATGCTCTTCTGAGGAATTGCCTCGGCTTTGCATAGCGGGATAACTTTTCAGTGAAATCCCATCATTTCCAAACCAGGATGCAACATTACCAAAGCGGCGAGGTGTATTGTCTATTGGGTTGAACTTTGTTGTGGGGTCACTTTGGTTATCCGGTGTCTGTACATGGCCCGTCCCCCCGTCCCCCCAAGGCGTATGCACTTACCCAGAATTTGTCTCATCTCATATGTACAGCCCTACAGAATTTCCATATTTTGTAAGTTTCAGTGTCAACTTATGTCCGAGATTGGGCGAGGGGATCTCAAAAAAACTAAGAAAATGGATCTCCATTGGGTGGAAATGCGGAGGTCCACTAAACCAGAACTGGTGGTGGCTGCCACGTCCTGATTTCAGAACATAGAAAAACAGAACAGCATATGGACTTTATAGGCACCACAAGGATTACAACTATTATAAAAGGAATAATTGTATTAGATACTAAGTATATAAAAACAGTTAAAACCAAGTAAGTCACAGTGTAACTTAGCAAAAATCATGGAACGATGGACACCCCCTCTACCGGTATAAGAACTTGTGAAGATTGTTCAATATGGTATTCTGAAAGGGGGATCTATCTATCCCGCTTAACATGTTTCGAAGTCACCCTAGATTGAGCCCGACTTGTGAAAAATATATGTACCAGGGTGGGCGTGGAGAGCAAAAAACGAAAAAAACAAAAGAAAGGAACGGGAAGGCCAACCCATCATCAGCTAGAGAAGATTAATGATGACCAATGCTATCTTCTGGACCGGGAGCGATATGGGTGGACATTGGTGGATGGTACTGGATTGGAATTGTACGTTGGTGATCTGAGTGTTGGTTTTGAGTCGCCTAATTCCTTAAGGTCATCATATCATAGGAGATCATAGGGACCCAGGCTGATGCATGATATCAGCTGGACCATGTTTGTGAAGTATTGTCTAATAAAGAGGTTCTCAACCCTGTCCTCAAGTACCCCCCAACAGGCCATGTTTGCAGGTTTTCCTTCATCTTGCTCAGGTGCTTTAAAACCAGAGTCAATGGCTTGGTCTTTTGGACAGCTATTTTAGCTAAGAGAAATTCCCCAAAATATAGCCTGGCGGGGCTACTTGAGGACAGGGTTGAGATCTACTGGTCTAATAGATGTGGTGTACGTCGGTCATCATTAACCTTTTCCAGCTGATGTGAAGGGTTGGCCTTCCAGTTCCATCGCTCTCCCACACCCGTCCAGAGAGGACTGGACTCTATCAAGGCAATCTAGATAGCTTCTTGTGATTTGAAGGCACACTGGGCGTTTTTGAAGTTACTTCTAGGGGCGTTGGGCGTTTTTTTTTTCCCCTGCCTCTAAACTCGAGTATTTTTCACTTCTGGTTTCGCTGGTGTCAACAAACCATTCCTGGTTTTCCAGCTGATGTGAAGGGTTGACCTTCCAGTTCCATTCTTTCGGGGTTTTTTTTTGCTCTCCCACACCCATCCAGAGACATGTCTTTTTTTTTTCAGGCTGGACTCTATCAAGGCAATCTAGATAGCTTCTTGTGATTTGAAGGCCTCATGCACACTGGGCGTTTTAAAGTTACTTCTAGGGGCGTTGGGTGTTTTTTTTTTTTTTTCCCTGCCTCTAAACTCGAGTATTTTTCATCACTTCTGGTTTACGTTGGATGTCAACTAACCATCCCTGGTTTGAAAGAAGAATCAGGTCATGTCGATCTTGGTCTGATAGGAGGCTTTCAAGGGCAGAGGAGAGATTTGGGGTCTCATAGACCCCAGATCTTTTAGTAAAGAAGTGACGGTGGAAAACAGACCAAGCAGCCTTAAGCCTTCCTTTTTTTTAATGTTTTTTTAATACATGTGTTTTTTTTAGGGGGGGTGGGGGGGGGGTTGTTGTTTTTTTTGTTTTTTTTTGCTGTAGTGAGGGTCCTGGGGGGGGGGGGGGGGGGTTCAGGGATGAAGATCCACCTTGCACTCTGCTGGGTGATCTCCAAAATTTTGCTGCAAGTCAAAAAAAAAAAACAGGTGGCAGCTGATGGAAAAATCACATTGCATCCAAAGTGTTAAGTTTTTTTAAAAGCGTTGCCAGCTCATGAAGCCGTATCCCTCCTGTCAGCATCGGCAAGGCTCGCCCTCCCTAGGGGGGGGGGGGTGGGGTGGGGGGGGGCGTTACACATCTGGCACAAAAGTTGATTTTGCACACACAAACAGATGCTGCCTCCGCTTTGTAACTAGAATCTGTCATGGCTTATTAAGACGCCGGGTGACAGGGGACGCAATTCACTGTGTCAGCCGGCGGTGACAACTCCCCTGGCGTCCTTCCTGGCAGGAAACAGATAGGTGAAGGGCAGAAAGGAAAAAAAAAATGACACCGTTCTGTTAGGGGGGCAAAGTAAATGGAATAAATTTAATCTGTGGAAGGGATCTCCGGCTGGTCATAAACTCAGATGGCTTTGCTTCGGATTACCTTGCCAGCGCGTCCCATTAAAGATATTACAACACGGGGGGGGGGGCTAAACCGCCAGAAATAAAATAACATTTTGGGCTTTTTTCCATAGTCTGCACATATATATATATATATATATATACAGTATCTCACAAAAGTAAGTACACCCCTCAGTCACATGTTTGTAAATCTTTTCTTCTCTCTTTTCATGTGACAACACTGAAGAAATGACACTTTGTCTACAATGTAAAGTAGTGAGTGTACAGCTTGTATAACAGTGTAAATTTGCTGTCCCCTCAAAGTAACTCAACACACAGCCATTAATGTCTAAACCGCTGGCAACAAAAGTCAGTACACCCCTGCCTTAACCCTCTTGGGCATGGAGGTCACCAGAGCTTCACAGGTTGTCACTGGAGTCCTCTTCCCCTCCTCCATGATGACATCACAGAGCTGGTGGATGTTAGAGACCTTGCGCTCCTCCACCTTCCGTTTGAGGATGTCCCACAGATGATCAATAGGGTTTAGGTCTGGAGACATGCTTGGCCAGTCCATCACCTTTACCCTCAGATTCTTTAGCAAGGCAGTGGTGGTCTTGGAGGTGTGTTTGGGGTGGTTATCATGTTGGAATACTGCCCTGCGGCCCAGTCTCTGAAGGGAGGGGATCATGCTCTGCTTCAGTATGTCACAGTACATGTTGGCATTCATGGTTCCCTCAATGATCTGTAGCCCCCCAGTGCCGGCAGCACTCATGCAGCCCCAGACCATGACACTCCCACCACCATGCTTGACTGTAGACAAGACACACTTGTCTTTGTCCTCCTCACCTGGTTGCCCCCACACACGCTTGTCACCATCTGAACCAAATACGTTTATCTTGGTCTCATCAGACCACAGGACATGGTTCCAGTAATCCATCTCCTTAGTCTGCTTGTCTTCAGCAAACTGTTTGCGGACTTTCTTGTGCATCATCTTTAGAAGAGGCTTCCTTCTGGGATGACAGCCATGCAGACCAATTTGATGCAGTGTGCGGCGTATGGTCTGAGCACTGACAGGCTGACCCCCCACCCCTACAACCTCTGCAGCAATGCTGGCAGCACTCATACGTCTATTTCCCAAAGACAACCTCTGGATATGACGCTGAGCACGTGACCTCAACTTCTTCGGTGGACCATGGCGAGGCCTGTTCTGAGGGGAACCTGTCCTG
>JBBDGP010002400.1:0-20000 GCA_037952835.1 Lithobates septentrionalis | reverse complement strand
CACCTGTCAATGAACTTGTAAACCGCGCGTTACGCCTGGGAAGCCTGACGAGAACACCGTCGCCCTTCGATCGGGACGTCTCTTCTACTTGAACTGGTTGTCAATCAGCGTTCCCTTCATTTTGGCTTTCTTTGCTTCCAGTTCAGCCTGGTGAGAGAAACCAAGTGAATCAAATTAAATCAGCGTTAATTTGGAGCGGAGGAGATGAAAACATATGGCGCTAGTGAAGCCCCACCGGCACCGCGTGGCCAAATAGCAAATTCTACGGAATGGAACGTCTGACATCTGCGACCCGAATACAATCTGTGACCCGAATACAATCTGTCACTCTGCGAATTCCAAGGACAGAGAAACGAGGGGCGCCTCCGATTCAGACGTCCTCCTCCGAGAGACGAACAGAAACTCCGGACAAGTAAAATCATTTTGTGAACTGCTGAAGGAATCCAGCGATCGATGCCAATGTACTAAAAATATATACGTCTCCCTTAACTCCTGCATTCAGGTCAAGTGAACAGAGGGATGACCTCATCAGTCAGACTATTCTTTTGTGTCCAATCAGCAGACTGGGGGGGGGGGGGGGGGGGACGGGGGGGGGGGGACACCACTACATTTACTGAGAGCGGAACTTCCTCCACACCCATGAAAATTATTACACATACGCCCCTTACCCTCTGATGTGCCTTCATCCAAAATAACTACACTTAGTTGTGCTTTTCTCCCCCAATGCTCATCGATTGCATATCCATCCGCCATCTTTGTTTTCTTTGTCATTGGGAGCCGACTGGCTCTTCCTGGTTCGTGCAACCACCCCTCCCTCTTACCTTTGATCTTCCTTTATCCAAAATAGCTACACTTGTTTTACTTTTCCCCCCAATGCTCATCCATTATATATTCCATCCGCCATCTTTGTTTTCTTTGTACGAACCAGGAAGAGACAGTCGGCTCCCTACGACAATAAAAACAAAGATGGCGGATGGAACATGCAATGGATGAGCGTTGGGGGGTGAGAAAAAGACAAAGTCCCTGAAATTATCCATGATAAATATATTTACAATTTCAGGGTCTTTTTCTTCCCCCCAACGCTCATCCATTGCATGTTCTGGCATTGAAAGCCGACTGTCCCTTCCTGGTTCGTGCTACCACCCCTCCTCCTTACCTTTGGTGTTCCTTTATCCAAAATAACTATACTCCTCCTTTCCCCCCCCCCAAAGCTCATCCATTGCAAATTCCATCCACCATCTTTGTTTCCTTTATCCAAAATGACAAGATCCAATGACAAAAAGAACACCAAAAGGTAAGGAGGGGTGGTTGTCATTGGGAGCCTACTGTCCCTTCCTGGTTCATGTAACCACCCCTCCTTACCTTTGATGTTCCTTCATCCAAAATAACTATACTTAGTTGGTTGTGCTTTTCTCCCCCAATGCTCATCCATTACATATTCCATCCGCCATCTTTGATTTCTTTGTCACTGGGAGCCGACTGACCCTTCCTGGTTCGTGCTACCACCCCTCCCTCTTACCTTTGGTGCTCCTTTATCCAAAATAACTATACTTAGTTGTCCTTTTCTCCCCCAGTGCTCATCCATTATATATTCCATCCGCCATCTTTATTTTCTTTGTACGAACCAGGAAGAGACAGTTGGCTCCCAACGACAAAGAAAAGAGAGATGGCGGACGGGACATGCAATGAATAAGCGTTGGGGGAAGAAAAAGACAATGCAGACATCCCTTAAATTGTAAATATATTTATCGTGGATAATTTCAGGGACGTCTGCATTGTCTTTTTCTTCCCCCAACGCTCATCCATTGCATGTCCCGTCCGCCATCTTTCTTTTCTTTGTCATTGGAAGCCGACTGTCTCTTCCTGGTTCGTACAGCCACCACCCACTGCTTGCCTTTGGTGTTCCTTTATCCAAAATAACTATACTTCCTTAGTTGTCCTTTTCTCCCCCAATGCTCATCCATTGCATATTCCATCCGCCATCTCTGTTTTCTTTGCGCGAACCAGGTAGAGACAGTCGGCTCCCAATGACAAAGAAAACAAAGATGGAGGATGGAATATTAAATGGATAAGCATTGGGGAGAAAAGGACAACAAGTATAGTTATCTTGGATAAAGGACCATCAAAAAGGTAAGGAGGGGTGGCTGTCATTGGGAGTCGACTGTCCCTTCCTGGTTCATGTAACCACCCCCCCTTCTTACCTTTGATGTTCCTTTATCCAAAATAACTATACTTAGTTGTCCTTTTCTCCCCCCAATGCTCATCCATTGCATATCCATCCGCCATCTTTATTTTCTTTGCATGAACCAGGAAGAGACAGTCGGCTCCCAATGACAAAAGAAAACTAAGATGGCGGATGGAATATGCAATGGATGAGCATTGGGGAGAAAAGGACAACAAGTATAGTTATTTTGGATAAAAGGAACATCAAAAGGTAAGAAGGAGGGGTGGTTACATGGACCAGGAAGGAACAGTCGGCTCCCAATGACAACCACCCCTCCTTCTCACCTTTTGGTGTTCCTTTGTCATTGGATCTTGTCCTTTTGGATAAAGAAAACAAAGATGGCGGATGGATATGCAATGGATGAGCATTGGGGGAGAAAAGCACAACTAAGTATAGTTATTTTGGATAAAGGAACATCAAAAAGGTAAGGAGGGGTGGTTACATCAACCAGGAAGGAACAGTCGGCTCCCAATGACAACCACCCCTCCTTCTTACCTTTTGATCTCCCAATGCTCATCCGTTGCATATTCCAACCGCCATCTTGTTTTCTTTATCCAAAATGAAAAGATCCAATGACAAAGGAACACCAAAGGTAAGAAGGAGGGGGTGGTTACATGAACCAGGAAGGAACAGTCGGCTCCCAATGACAACCACCCTTCCTTCTTACCTTTGGTGTTCTTTTGTCATTGGATCTTTTCATTTTGGATAAAGAAAACAAAGATGGCGGATGGAATATGCAACGGGTGAGCACTGGGAGATCAAAAGGTAAGAAGGAGGGGTGGTTGTCATTAGGAGTTGACTGTCTCTTCCTGGTTCATGCAACTACCCCTCCTTCTTACCTTTTGATGTTCCTTTATCCAAAAGAACTATACTTGGTGTCCTTTTCTCCCCCAATGCTCATCCATTGCATATTCCATCCGCCATCTTTGTTTTCTTTGCATGAACCAGGAAGAGACAGTCGGCTCCCAATGACAAAAGAAAAAGATGGCGGATGGATATGCAATGGATGAGCATTGGGGGAGAAAAGGACAACTAAGTAAGTAGTTATTTTGGATAAAGGAGCACCAAAAGGTAAGAAGGAGGGGTGGTTACATGAACCAGGAAGGAACAGTCGGCTGCCAATGACAACCACACCTCCTTCTTACCTTTTGATGCTTTGAAGTTCAGCAACTCCTGGGATGTCCTTTTCTCCCCCCCAACGCTCATCCATTGCATGTCCCGTCCGCCATCTTTGTTTTTACTGTCATTGAGAGCCAACTGTCTCTTCCTGGTTCATGCAGCAACCTCTCCCCCCCCCCCACCCCTAGCCCCCCCCCCCCGGGATACACATCACCAGTGCCATGTGGCTGAAGGATCGTACGCACCAAACTCACAAGATGTTCCAACATGCAATGTGAAAAATATGGAGGCCATATCTACGTCTGCGCATGCGTGAGATCCGGCACCAGGTCTTTGCTATTACAGGTTTCCATAGTAGGGAGACCTTGCAGGAGTTTTGCACCTTTGCCCGGCAGCCTTCTTGGATGCATTGTCAGGAGTCTGGAGGGGGGGGGGGAGGGGAGGGGAAAGAAGGGTACAGCTGTTTTGCACTAATGCACGCAATTATGCGGCCACTCGGCACCAAGGCCCACCCGCAGAGAGGCCGCATATTTGCACGCTGGCCGTCACCAACAACAGGTTAAAAAAGTACAAGCGCTAAACAAAGAAAAGCCGGTCCCGGGACTTCCAGAAAGCAAAATGTGTGCGATGACGTCACGAGCGATGGCTCCGCCCTATGCGTTTCGTCACATCTGGCGTCGTACGGGGGGGGGGGGGGGGGGAGGAAGGACAAGCATATGGTGGTGGATCACTGTGATGTCACGGTCTATAAAAGAAACTAATTTGATCGAGTGTGGATGAAGATTTCACTCACCACCTGTGGACTGTCACTTGTTTCTGAACTTATTTATTTGGACTTATTAAGTTTTGTTTTGTGGCAATTGTTGATTATTGGATTGGCGATGCACCATTTTTCATATAAAATAAAGGTAGGAAATAAATAAAAAAATCTGTATGGGGGTGGGGGTATGGGGGAGGGGAGAGGAAAGAGGCTTCCAAAATGTAATGGAAGGTCTGCTTTAACTATAAGTGGTGTCCTCTGGATGGATGGCCTTTGTCATGTAAAGCATCTCTCCTCGATCGATCTCTCTGCGTGTTTAGTGATCTGCCTTGGAGCTCGGCTTTAAATACGCTCAATGAATGACCTCAGGAAGCCCCATCATTGTGCGATCGTCCCGCCTGCAAACCGTCAACAGCATATCTAGCGGCGTCCTCAGACTCCGGAGACAAACAAAGCCGAGGGCGCCGGTGTACAATGGCGAGAAGAGCGAGGCGGACTGCACACGTCCTTCACAAAGGGCTGGAGATGAATAGGATGGAGGACGAGAGTCGTATTCTCAGGGATCGGGGTCATCCGGGGACTTGGAAATTGCAGCCTCAAAGAAGTACTTCAGCTGGCTTGTGTGGGAAGATAATCCCCGCCCCCGCCATTGGTAGAAGGATTTACATAACAAGCACAAGGTCAGCTGAAAAACAAGTCACAGCTGATCTCTGCAGTGTAGGGAAGTTTATCCTTATAATTCACAAAAACAGCAACAAAATTGTTTGAGCGTTTGCCTCTGCTACTCAGCAAGCTCTGCTCCCCCTCCCTGCAGTGACTCAGCAAGCTTAGCTCCCCCCTTACCAGCAGTGACTCAGCAAGCTCAGATCCCCCTCCCTGCAGTGACTCAGCAAGCTCAGCCCCCCCCCCGCTTCTCATCCCACAACATTTCCCATGATGCTCACCTACACTGCAGAGTGCATGAGCATCATGGGAAATGTAGTTCCAAAACATCTGGGGTGCCAAGGTTCACCATCACTGCCCTAGCTTAACATTACAATTCACACCACACTCATCTGCCTGGAAAAGAGGAGACGCCTCTCAAACTGACCCAGTGCTGCCACAGTGTATGTGTGGCCTCAGCCAGCGCTGCTCCGGCCGCGCGTTTCGTCCCGCCCACCGGGGCTTGGTCACAGAAATGCCTGAACTTCCAGGGAGTTCAAAGCAAGGATAAGCACACTTCATGACCAAACGTTTGTGGACAGCCGATTTTCAGACCCATTCTATGCCCAGAAGTATGTGCGCCCCTCTGAATAGTGAAGACCAGGTGTTCAGGTCTGGGAAGGGGCGATGGGGCTTCATGGTTCTGGAACCAGATGGCCAACAAGCTCATATAGGTGTGATTGGTCCACAAACCTTTGGCCACATTGTGGTCCATATTGACCATTCATCTCAGATCATCCCACCCAATCTATCCCGGCATTCTCAGGTCGGCGGTACGGCTATAAAAGGGGGTTGTGGTAATTCCACCTACCAGTTCCTGCAGCCTCCTCTTGCTCATTCCTTTCCTTTCCAGTTGCTTCTCGATGACTTTGGCGTTCTGGGCGTAAGAATCGGCGATTTCCCTCTGAATGAGACAAGAGGGCATGTGAGATCCCAGAATTGTACAATATACCGAATATAAGAGAGAAAACCTCAGAGGGGACCACGGCGGGCACAGCGATCAACTAAATACCACCCTGGATGGGTCCAACCGCTGACACCAATCGTGGGGTACCATTCCCTCCCACTGACACCAATGATGGGACACTATTCCTCCCACTGACACCAATGATGGGACACTATTCGTCCCACTGACACCAATGATGGGACACTATTCGTCCCACTGACACCAATGATGGGACACTATTCCTCCCACTGACACCAATGATGGGACACTATTCCTCCCACTGATACCAATGATGGGACACTATTCCTCCCACTGACACCAATGATGGGGCACTATTCCTCCCACTGATACCAATGATGGGACACTATTCCCCCCACTGACACCAATGATGGGACACTATTCCCCCCACTGACACCAATGATGGGGCACTATTCCTCCCACTGATACCAATGATGGGGCACTATTCCTCCCACTGACACCAATGATGGGACACTATTCCTCCCACTGACACCAATGATGGGACACTATTCCTCCCACTGACACCAATGATGGGACACTATTCCTCCCACTGATACCAATGATGGGACACTATTCCTCCCACTGATACCAATGATGGGGCACTATTCCTCCCACTGATACCAATGATGGGACACTGTTCCTCCCACTGATACCAATGATGGGACACTGTTCCTCCCACTGATACCAATGATGGGACACTGTTCCTCCCACTGATACCAATGATGGGACACTATTCCTCCCACTGACACCAATGATGGGGCACTATTCCTCCCACTGACACCAATGATGGGACACTATTCCTCCCACTGATACCAATGATGGGACACTGTTCCTCCCACTGATACCAATGATGGGACACTGTTCCTCCCACTGATACCAATGATGGGACACTATTCCCCCCACTGACACCAATGATGGGGCACTATTCCTCCCACTGACACCAATGATGGGACACTATTCCTCCCACTGATACAAATGATGGGACACTATTCCCCCCACTGACACCAATGATGGGACACTATTCCTCCCACTGACACCAATGATGGGACACTATTTCTCCCACTAATACCAATGATGGGACACTATTCCCCCCACTGATATCAATGATGGGACACTATTCCTCCCACTGACACCAATGATGGGGCACTATTCCTCCCACTGGCCACTCCGGACCCCCTAAAGTCTGAAGGACAGTAAACTGGAGTGTGATGGGTTGCTATGGTGCTGGTGGCTGGCGCCGCCCTGCACTACGGCAACTCTGGTGCTGATCCACATCAAACATAGACCGGCTCTAGTTGTGATACATTGGGGAACAACAATCATGTTATAAAAGTGTTCACTTTCTAAGCTGTGTGGGGAAAAAAAATGAACGCTAGAATCTGTTTGGTTGCTATGGGCAACGTCGCCAGATGAGAGAGAAGAACTTGTCTCATACAATCAATTCCTTCCCTCCGTTCTTCTGTGTATTCAGATGAGCCGATGTAAAGAAACGGAGGAGATTCCAAGTGTTGTTCTCCTGGAGGTTCTACTTACAGCTTCGATCTCCTCCTCCTCTTCATCGATGGTGGACACGGTGACCGAGCTGAACTTGCCCATGTCTTTAGTGCGTTTGGTCATCATCACCTTTAGATGAAAGAAATATAAAAAAAAAAAGTGAAGATTACAGAAGGAATACCAATTAAAAAAAAAACATTACCGTCAAAAAAAGGTGAGCTGTGATTGGTGGTGGGGAGGTAAAGCCGCGCCCATGTAACACTGGGCTTCCTGTCCTCCTCCGGGCACGTCCCCGGGCACCCCTTCTACAAAGGGATCCAGCATCACGTCAGGACAGAACTTTTTTTTTTTTGTTTTGTTTGTCTGCTTTTTTTTTTTTTAGATGTAACCCTGCAATGAACCTGATTCCCATCAATTCCCCCCGGGGGAGGAGAACAGAGCGGGAGCGGCGCCACTTCACCAAACATGACAGCGATCTCCCCGCTCATCCATTCTTACTCCAGCTTCAAATAAAAAAAAAAAAAAAATATATATATATATATATATATATATATATATATATATATATATATATATATATAAATAAAATTTGCAAGCAAAGCGCCCCGTACTTAAAGGGTACGTCCACTAAAAAAAAAAATAAAGAATAAAATAAAAAAAAGCTAAAATAATTAAAGCATATATACGATTGCTGCACAAGCCACATTGTAACTGAATGTTATTGACCCCCTTCAATACCGGGCACCCCTCCCCCAGGCGCCAATTTTCAGCGCTGTGACACTTTGTATCACAATTGTGCGGTCATGCTACACTGTACACATGACAATTTTATCTTTTTAAAAAATATAAAATTTTACACAAGTAAAGCTTTCTTTGGCGGTATTTAATCACTTGTTTTTTTTTTTTTGCTAAACAAAATAATAAAAGACAAATAAAAAAAGAAAAAAAAAGGGGGTTTTTTTGGTTATAAAATTTTGTAAATATGTAATTTTTCTACATCACTGATGTGCGCTGATGAGGCTGCACTTACGGGCACTGAAAGGCTGCACTGATGAGAAGGCACTAATATGTGGCACGGATATGCAGCACTGATGGGAACTGATAGGCAGCCTTTACGGGCACTGATGGGCGGCACTGATGGGCACTGACGAGGCTGCACCGATTAGGTGGCACTGATGAGGAGGCACTGATAGGCAGCCTTTATGGGCACTGACGAGGCTGCACTCATTAGGTGGCACTGATGAGGAGGCACCAATATGCAGCTTTTATGGGCACTGATGGGCAACACTGACAAAGCTGCACTCATTAGGTGTCACTAATATGCGGCACTGATAGGCAGTCTTTTTGGGCACTGATGGGCGGTACTGATGAGGCAGCACTTATTAGGTGGCACCGACAGGCAGCCTTTATGGGCACTGATGGGCGGCACTGATGGGCACCGACGAGGCTGCACTCATTAGGTGGCACTGATGAGGAGGCACCGATAGGCAGCCTTTATGGGCACTGATGGGCAGCACTGACAAAGCTGCACTCATTAGGTGGCACTAATATGCGGCACTGATAGGCAGTCTTTTTGGGCACTGATGGGCGGTACTGATGAGGCAGCACTCATTAGGTGGCACTGACAGGCAGCCTTTACAGGCACTGATGTGCGGTACTGATGGGCACTGACGAGGCTGATAGACAGCCTTTATGGCACCAATGAGGCAGCACTCATTAGGTAGCACTGATGAGGAGGCACCAATATGCAGCCTTTATGGGCACTGATGGGCATCACTGACAAGGCTGCACTGCACAAGGCTGCACTCATCATGCGGCACTGATTAGGCAGTCTTTATGGGCACTGATGGGCGGTACTGACGGGCACTGACGACGCTGCACTCATAGGCAGCCTTTATGGCACGGACGAGGCTGCACTCATTAGGTGGCACCGATAGGCAGCATTTATGGGCACTGATCGCCTAGAGGTGATCTCTGAGTAAACCTCTTTTGGGTAAAACGCATTAGTGTGGAGGAGTGTTGGAGAGCCGATGTCTTTGGCATGCAGTGGAGATGGTTTTCTGCAGACATCACTTCCACCGCCTCACAATCCACCTCGGTGAACAGAACTCTATTGATTAGTAAATGTTTCAATAATCTGCTCAGTGAGGCTCTCAGGTGTGAACGGGCCCTTCATGAGTACAGAAATATATCAAATGGTTTTCTACAAGTCTGCCTGGAGTTTCGGCTTCACCACTCTGCAGTAGACACACTGGTCAGTCCGGAGCCACCATAACACCAGGACATCGATCATCAGTAATCACCTTCTTAGGGGGTCAGGCTTCGTAGTAAATATATTTGTTTTTCCAAATCCTTGTCCAAACTTCACCAAGGCTCCGCTGAAAATGAACGTCGCAGGGATATTCTTCTGAGAGTGCTGGTAGAAGAGGGGGAGGCTGCACCTGCCAAAATAGAAAGATCATCCAATCACTGAGCTCCTACATAAAAAGGGGAGGAGAAACAGGGAATCATGTTCTGGATCTTTGTTTCACACATTTCATGATGGGAGGCCACACCCTGCTGTTTTGTAAGGCAATAAAAACTACTATCGCACCAGAACTGTTAACGACACTGCACCTAGCTCCGCTAACTGACGCATTTCACCATCCTACTGGGGCTTCATCAGGGCTCTAAGAGGAAAGAAAAAGGTGTTGTCCATTGCAAATACTATATGGTCAAAAGTATGTGAACCCCCTCTTCAAAATGATGGAGTTCAGGTGTCTCCAGTGAAGGGTCCTGGTAATACTTCATCAAAGAAAAAACATTGTAGACAATTGGGCTCTTCCAACCTTCTGGTAACAGTTTGAAGACCCTTTTCTGTTCCACTATGACTGTGCTCCCCCTGTGTACAAATCCAGCAAAGCCAGCTCCTTAAAGACATGGTGTGACCAGTTTGGTGTGGAGGAACTCGAGTGTCCTGCACAGAGCCCCCACCACAACCCAACCAACCGCAGCCACCGCCACCCCCCACCACGACCATCCGCAGCCACCCCCCAGCACAACACACCCAATCCCAGTCATCCCATCCCACAGCACATCACACCCAATCCCAGTCACCCCCCAGTACAACACACCCAATCCCAGTCACCGCCATCCCCCAGCACAACACACCCAACCCCAGTCACCCCCACCGCAACACAACCAATCCCAGTCACCGCCATCCCCCAGCACAACACACCCAACGATAGCCACCACCATCCCTCACCACAACACAACCAGCCCCAGAATCTTTATCCCCCCCACAACACAACCAACTGCAGCCACAGCCACCCCCCCACCGCTACACACCCAATGCCAGTCACTGCCATTCCCCAACTCCACATAAACGACGTCAGCTACCACCATCCCTCACCACAACCAGTCCCAGTAACCTTTATCCCCCACAACACAACCAACCCCAGAGACTGCTACTCTGCACCACAACAAAGCCAACCCAATCCACCGCCATCCCATACACAACACAGCCAACCTCAGTCACCGCCATCCCCCAGCACAACACACCCAATCCCAGTCACCGCCATCCCCCAGCACAACATACCCAATCCCAGTCACCCCCCCAGTACCACACACCCAATCCCAGTCACCGCCATCCCCCAGCACAACATACCCAATCCCAGTCACCGCCATCCCCCAGCACAACATACCCAATCCCAGTCACCCCCCAGTACCACACACCCAATCCCAGTCACCCCCCAGTACCACACACCCAATCCCAGTCACCACCATCCCCCAGCACAACACACCCAATCCCAGTCACCCCCCAGTACCACACACCCAATCCCAGTCACCACCATCCCCCAGCACAACACACCCAATCTCAGTCACCCCCCAGCACAACACACCCAATCCCAGTCACCGCCATCCCCCAGCACAACATACCCAATCCCAGTCACCCCCCAGTACAACACACCCAATCCCAGTCACCGCCATCCCCCAGCACAACACACCCAATCCCAGTCACAGCCATCCCCCAGCACACACACCCAACCCCAGTCACCCCCACCGCAACACAACCAATCCCAGTCACCGCCATCCCCCAGCACAACACACCCAATCCCAGTCACCGCCATCCCCCAGTACAACACACCCAATCCTAGTCACCGCCATCCCCCAGTACAACACACCCAATCCCAGTCACCGCCATCCCCCAGTACAACACACCCAATCCTAGTCACCGCCATCCCCCAGTACAACACACCCAATCCCAGTCACCGCCATCCCCCAGTACAACACACCCAATCCTAGTCACCGCCATCCCCCAGTACAACACACCCAATCCTAGTCACCGCCATCCCCCAGTACAACACACCCAATCCTAGTCACCGCCATCCCCCAGTACAACACACCCAATCCCAGTCACCGCCATCCCCCAGCACAACACACCCAATCCCAGTCACCCCCCAGTACAACACACCCAATCCCAGTCACCGCCATCCCCCAGTACAACACACCCAATCCTAGTCACCGCCATCCCCCAGTACAACACACCCAATCCTAGTCACCGCCATCCCCCAGTACAACACACCCAATCCCAGTCACCGCCATCCCCCAGTACAACACACCCAATCCTAGTCACCGCCATCCCCCAGTACAACACACCCAATCCTAGTCACCGCCATCCCCAGTACAACACACCCAATCCTAGTCACCGCCATCCCCCAGTACAACACACCCAATCCCAGTCACCGCCATCCCCCAGTACAACACACCCAATCCTAGTCACCGCCATCCCCCAGTACAACACACCCAATCCTAGTCACCGCCATCCCCCAGCACAACACACCCAATCCCAGTCACCGCCATCCCCCAGCACAACACACCCAACCCCAGTCACCACCGTCCCACAGCACAACACACCCAATGCCAGTCACCGTCATTCCCCAACTCAACCAACGACAACCACCACCATCCCTCACCACAACACAACCAGCCCCAGAATCTTTATCCCCCCAACAAACACAACCAACCTCAGTCTATTCTCCACCACAACAAAGCCAACCCAAACCACCGCCATCCCCTACACAACACAGCCAACTCCAGTTACTGCCATTCTCCACCTCAACAACAAAGACAACCCAAACCACCTCCATCCCCCCACCACAACACGGCCAACTCCAGTCACCACCATTCCCTAACTCCACACAACCAGCCCCCTCCCCCCCCCCATGCACCGCTCATATCAGTTTAAATGTTAGCAATTTACTATTTTTTTTCAACCAGACTGCATTACACAATCATGTTGGATCTTTTCATCCACCGGATAATGAAATGAATATCAGCTGCTCCTCTAATGGTAGTCTCATGTGGTCAGCACACTACGGCTCCTGCTATGCCATCCAATTTCCAACATTATCCCCTTTCTTAAGACCTTGCTGCCCTTTAAGGCCACATAGGGGGGTGGATTATAAAAATGTCAAACATGCAGCGTGTTCCTGTACTGAAGAGATATCGCTAAAAAGGCTCTGTGTGGAGGACCAAAAATAGAACGCAGGACCGCGGAGAGGTACATTGGTGCACATCGAGCTGTACTGTATACAGGTGCTCTATACTATAGCAGAAAGCAGCGTGCGTGATGCCAGATTTAAAGCTGAACTCCAGGAAAGCCGCCAAATACACAGATAAAATATACAGTATGAGAGCCGCTTTATCTGACAAAATATTTGGCATTTCTTCCTTTCCAGTCTTAAGTAGAATTTCAGCCGAAACCCACCCAAGTCTTAAACCCCCCCCCCCCCCAACACCTATGTTGACTAACCTGTGCAAAAAAAGATGTATAGACTTATATTCAGCCCACTCCGATCCAGTCACTGGATCCCCTGTGTCAGCCAGTGGCAGCTGCAGGGGAGAGGAAACAGCACTTACAACAGCTGGGAATGCCTGGGAGTGTTGATGTCCCCCATAGGCTCCCTTCTCTCCTCTGCAGCCGATACTGGGGATCTTGAGATCCAGATTGGAGGGGGCTGAAAATAGACAAAGTATATACATCTTTCTTTACACAGGTTAGTCAGCATAGGTGCTAGGAGGAGACATTTTTATGACTAGTTAGGTTTAGGCTGAAATTATACTTTAGGAAATACACAGCCCCCTCACACAACACATTGTGGTAACAGTTTGGTGAAGACCCTTTTCTGTTCCACCATGACTGTGCCCCCCCCCCCCCCCCCCCCCCCCCTGTGTACAAAGCCAGCCCCATAAAAGACATGGTGTGACCAGTTTGTTGTGGAGGAACTTCAGTGTCCTGCACAAAGCCCTGACCTCAACTCTACTTTTGGAAGGCCTTTGGTATAAGGTCTCCTCATCCAACATCAATACCTGTCCTTAACCCTCCCTGGACACCTTTAGAATGAGGTCTTCCCATCCCCAAAAAAAAGGTGTTCAGTAGGTTTGAGTAGTTCATGGAGGAACTCAAGTGTCCTGCACAGAGCCCTGACCTCAACCCGACCGAACCCCTTTGGGATGAATTAGAAGGCTGATAGTAAGCCAGGCCTTTTCAAGCAATATCATTACCTGACTCACAAAATGTTCTTCTGGCTGACATACTCCATAGTTTTGTAGGAAGCCTTCCCAAAAGAGCAAATCCAGCTCCATAAAGACATGGTTTGACCAGTTTGGGGTGAAGGAACTGAAGTGCCCCAAACTCAACCTTACTGAAGACCTTTGGGATGAATTGGAACACCGATGGTGAGCCGGGTCTTTTTTTGGCGCCCAATGTGAGGCCCAACACGTGATCCAAGTCTTCTCATCCAACATTAGTAAAAAAAGAGAAAAAGTTTTGCACTAGGTGCTAAATGATAATGTTAATAAATTTAAAAAAAAAATGAAAAAAAAACGTGAAGAAGATCCTGCAGCTAAGCACTATAACCCCAATACGAGGGCACATAGAGAAATTTGTCAAAAAGGAGTAGTGCAGCGCTGGATTAGTAACAAAGTGAATACATTTGTGGTTTTGCACATATAAATTAATTTGACCAAAAAAATAGTGTTTAAAGCATTAGGACAACCCATGGAATCTACTGTGGGACATCCCCAGGAGTCTATCCTCCACTACTAAGCCTGTTTTGACCCCCCTGAGCATAGGCGTGCGCACAGGGTGTGCCTGGGCACACCCTAATCACCCCGTGCTGTCTCCAGAGATTTGCCCCAAAATGCTGCATCCAAGAGAGTGTGTGGCCCGCACTGCCTGTGAAACAGTTTCACATTCAGCAGATGGTGAGAATTGCCAGAGCTGTTCAGTGTATGAAAGTGTCAGATAATGACACTGCATGCAGGGAGAGACACCAGCTGTCTTAATGTCAGGGTGATGTTGGGGGTGGGCGGGACTGAACGGCCATCAAACACCAGCCAATGGGATGGGGTCTGGGCGGGCCGCTACATTTATGTGGCCCCGCCCCCTCTCTGAAGCAGCTCAAACATTGGCTGGTGTTTATAGCGCTTGGTCCCGCCCACCCCCGACATCGCGGCTCAGTTGTAAGTCATCACAACTCAGCCGTAAAGTCGGGGGTGGGCGGGACCAAGCGCCAACACCAGCCAATGATTGGGCTGCTTCAGAGAGAGGGCGGAGCCAGAGAAATGTAGCAGCCCGCCCAGACCCATCCTATTGGCTGCTGTTTGGTAACTGTTCAGTCCCGCCCACCACCAACATCACCGCTGACTTTTAACAGCTGGTATCTCTCCCTGCATGCAGTGTCATTATCTGACAGTTTCATACACTGAACAGCTCTGGCAATTCTCACCATCTGCTGAATGTGAAACTCCCCCTCTCTCCTATCTGTGCCACCCAATGCTGCCTATCAGTGCCACCCAATGCTGCCAATCAGTGCCACCCAATGCTGCCAATCAGTGCCAACCAATGCTGCCAATCAGTGCCAACCAATGCTGCCAATCAGTGCCAACCAATGCTGCCAATCAGTGCCAACCAATGCTGCCAATCAGTGCCAACCAATGCTGCCAATCAGTGCCAACCAATGCTGCCAATCAGTGCCAACCAATGCTGCCAATCAGTGCCAACCAATGCTGCCAATCAGTGCCAACGCTGCCAATCAGTGCCAACGCTGCCAATCAGTGCCAACGCTGCCAATCAGTGCCAACGCTGCCAATCAGTGCCAACGCTGCCAATCAGTGCCAACGCTGCCAATCAGTGCCAACCAATGCTGCCTATCTGTGCCAGTGCTGCTTATCAGTGCCAACCAATTCTGCCCATCAGTGCCAACCAGTGCAAACTAGTGCTGCCTATCAGTACCAACCAATGCTGCCTATCAGTGCCAATGCTGCCTATCAGTGCCAGCGCTGATCCTCAGTGCCAACCAATTCTGCCTTTCAGTGCAAACCAGTGCTGATTATTAGTGCCCGACCAATGCCGCCTATTAGTGCCAGTGTTGCTTATCAGTGCCAGTGCCAACCAATGCTGCCTATCAGGGCCAGTGCTGCTTATCAGTGCCAACCAATGCTGCCTATCCGTGCTAACCAGTGCTGCCTATCGTGCCAGAGCTGCTTATCAGTGCCAACCAATGCTGCCTATTAGTGCCAACCAATGCTGCCTATTAGTGCCAACCAATGCTGCCTATTAGTGCCAACCAATGCTGCCTATCAGTGGCAACCAGTCTCAGTCAGTGCACCCTATCAGTGCCAACCAATGCTGTCAATCAGTGCCAACCAATGCTGCCTATCAGTGCAGCGAATCAGAGCCTATCAGTGCCCATAGTGCCCATCAATGCTGCCAATCAGTGCAGCCTATTAGTGCCCATCAGTGCTGCCTTAGCAGGGATGGTGGAAACCCCTCTACAGATAATTGCAATACAAATACCTTAAAGTGCAACAACTTTTTAGTTGGGAGGTTCACACCATTATAGGACTTTGGAATTTTTATTTTTTAGAGTGATTTTTTTAGAGTGTTACACTTAATTGTATATGTTTTAGTTACAGTTATAATATGATCTATTGCACTTGAAGTTAATTTCCCACCACCCCTGCTAAGTCCATGTCTTTATGGACCTTGTTTGTGCACTGGTGGGCAGTCATGTTGGAACAGGAAGGGGAGATCCCCAAACTGTTCTCACAAAGTTGGGAGCATGAAATTGTCCAAAATGTCTTGGTATGCTGATGACAGAAGAGTTCAGTTTACTGGAACTAAGGGGCCAAGCCCAACCCCTGAATAACAACCCCCACACCATAATCCCCCCTCCCCCCACACCATAATCCCCCTCCACCAAATGATTTGGACCAGTGCACAAAGCAAGGTCCATAAAGACATGGATGAGCGAGTTTGGGGTAGAGGAACTTGACTGGCCTGCACAGAGTCCTGACCTCAAAAAATGCCCTTCTGGAAGAATGGTCAAACATTCCCATAGACACCCTCCTAAACCTTGTGGACGGCCTTCCCAGAAGAGTTGAAGCGGTTATAGCTGCAAAGGGCGGAGCCAACTCAATATTGAACCCTACGGACCAAGACTGGGATGTCATTAAAGGTCATGTGTGTGTAAAGGCAGGTGTCCCAATACTTTTGACTATATACACACACGTATGTGTGCTTGAGCTTTCAGTGCACACCCTAATGTAATAGGCTGCGCACGCCTATGCCCCTGAGTAAGGGCGGTCGCAGACTCTCTGGTAAGCCTCCAATTTTTATCATCTGGCGGCGGGCTGTATTAGCGGTGGATCACACAACTTCGAACTCTACATTGGCTTATCTGCGGATTTGTTTCTTCAAAGTCATCTCATTTATGAACTTTGTTTTATACATTTGTATTTGTGTTTTCACCACCTACACGCTTTGTATGGTATAGCTTTTTCACTAGCCATTATCACTTGTTGGTCTTTTTTATAGGTCAATCCAATGCTTTTAAACAATATTTTTTTGGTCAAATTAATTTATATGTGCATAACCACACATTTATTCATCCAACATTAGTACCCGACCTTAATAAAATGGGCACAAATTCCCACAAACACCCTCCAAAATCTAGTAGAAAGCCTTCCCAGAAGAAAAGGAGGATGTTATAGCCACTAAGGAGGCAACGCTATATTAACCCCTTCAATACCGGGAAATCTCCCCCCCCCCCCCCCCTCATTTCCTGCCCAGGCCAATTTTCATCTTTCAGCGCTGTCACACTTTGAAAGACAATTGGGTGGTCATGCAACACTGTACCCACGTGATATTTTTTAGGTTTTCTTGAGACAGATAGAGCTTTATTTTGGTGTTATTTAATCATCACTGGGTTTTTTATTTTGCGAAACAAAAAAAGACTGAAACATTTAAAAAAAAAAAAAAAGTTTTTCTTAGCTTCTGTTATAAAATGTTGCAAAGTAGTAATTTTTCTTCTTCACTGATGGGCGCTGGTGAGGCGGCAGTGATGATCAGTTCCCTTTAAATTTTTCTTCGGCGCCGATGGGAGCTGGCGAGGGTGCACTAATGATCAGTTCCCTTTAATTTTTCTTCTTCACTGATGGGCGCAGGCGAGGCGGCACCGATGGGCGCAGGCGAGGCGGCACCGATGGGCGCAGGCGAGGCGGCACCGATGGGCGCAGGCGAGGCGGCACCGATGGGCGCAGGCGAGGCGGCACCGATGGGCGCAGGCGAGGCGGCACCGATGGGCGCAGGCGAGGCGGCACCGATGGGCGCAGGCGAGGCGGCACCGATGGGCGCAGGCGAGGCGGCACCGATGGGCGCAGGCGAGGCGGCACCGATGGGCGCAGGCGAGGCGGCACCGATGGGCGCAGGCGAGGCGGCACCGATGGGCGCAGGCGAGGCGGCACCGATGGGCGCAGGCGAGGCGGCACCGATGGGCGCAGGCGAGGCGGCACCGATGGGCGCAGGCGAGGCGGCACCGATGGGCGCAGGCGAGGCGGCACCGATGGGCGCAGGCGAGGCGGCACCGATGGGCGCAGGCGAGGCGGCACCGATGGGCGCAGGCGAGGCGGCACCGATGGGCGCAGGCGAGGCGGCACCGATGGGCGCAGGCGAGGCGGCACCGATGGGCGCAGGCGAGGCGGCACCGATGGGCGCAGGCGAGGCGGCACCGATGGGCGCAGGCGAGGCGGCACCGATGGGCGCAGGCGAGGCGGCACCGATGGGCGCAGGCGAGGCGGCACCGATGGGCGCAGGCGAGGCGGCACCGATGGGCGCAGGCGAGGCGGCACCGATGGGCGCAGGCGAGGCGGCACCGATGGGCGCAGGCGAGGCGGCACCGATGGGCGCAGGCGAGGCGGCACCGATGGGCGCAGGCGAGGCGGCACCGATGGGCGCAGGCGAGGCAGCACCGATGGGCGCAGGCGAGGCAGCACCGATGGGCGCAGGCGAGGCAGCACCGATGGGCGCAGGCGAGGCAGCACCGATGGGCGCAGGCGAGGCAGCACCGATGGGCGCAGGCGAGGCAGCACCGATGGGCGCAGGCGAGGCAGCACCGATGATCAGTTCCCTTTAATTTTTCTTCTGCACTGATGGGCACTGGTGAGGAGGCACTGATGGGCACTGGTGAAGCGGCACTGATGGGAGCTGGTGAAGCGGCACCGATGATCAGTTCCCTTTAATTTTTCTTCTTCACTGATGGGCGCAGGCGAGGCGGCACCGATGGGCGCAGGCGAGGCGGCACCGATGGGCGCAGGCGAGGCGGCACCGATGGGCGCAGGCGAGGCGGCACCGATGGGCGCAGGCGAGGCGGCACCGATGGGCGCAGGCGAGGCGGCACCGATGGGCGCAGGCGAGGCGGCACCGATGGGCGCAGGCGAGGCGGCACCGATGATCAGTTCCCTGATTACCAGTGTAAACAATGTACTGAGAGAGCCTATCCGGTTATCAGCTCTTCTTTCCTCACACAGACAGGAAAGGACAGCTGATCACATGGTAAAGGGCTGCTGTGACTGGCCCTTTACCCCAAACTGTGATCAGCTGTGTCCAGAGGACACAATGGTCAAAGGGCATGCCGTATGCGTGCCCCAAGGGGCGGGGGGGGGTTCTGGGAGGATGTCCACGGATGACCTCCCAGAACTAGCCAACCACGCTGTAGCCATTTTTTTTTGGCTAGTGGTTAATGGGCGGGGACAGGCAGCTTCACAATAATAGGCAAGAGAAAGCAAATCCATACTAATGGCCTTTAGGGGGTGGGGCAACTCTACATTAATAGCCACGGTTTTGGAATAGGAGGCCTATCAAGCTCATACAGGTGTGATGGTCAGGTGTCTGCAGATCATTGGCCATATACTGTATGTCCAAGAGAAGAAGAGCAGTGAGACCCAATACATCCGAGACAATGAAGGGGTTAAGGCTTAATATAAAAAGTCCTGGAAAAATCACTTTTCACCCAACATGCACATTCCCCGCTCAGTTCATCTCAGGTGAACCATCCACAGGCACCGACCTTCAGCTCCAACATTATCTCTGACCAATGAGCACACATCCACGGGGGATGAAATGTTCCAACCTTCCACGTATATTCTGAATGCAAAACCAGCCCCCCCCCCCCCCCCCCCCCCCAAACACTCTTCAGTGTCTGTATCCCGGAGCCCCAAGAATGTGATAAAAAAAAGTTTGCGGAATCCATTCTTCACGGTTATCATAAAGAAAATACGGCTACTGCTCGTTAGTGCAGAATGTGGACAGGACCCGATTATATCTCATAGCTGCGGCAGAGAGAAAGCAGGGGCCAGCTGTGCGAGTCTCAGGACTGGATGGACAGGAATACAAATCCTATGGCTGGTGAACC